>ML779028.1:320676-333669 GCA_009831015.1 Picea engelmannii
TATCTCAGGGCACTAACTAAGGAGGATAGACCGTACCCTTAGCCGTACTACCCGACTACCCAGGTACTAGAGAGTATCTTCCCGAGTGCTGTTCTCGGTGACACTATAGCAGTCCGGTGGCCGATAGGTTTATCTAAAGAGGGATTCAGGAAATCTAGGCCGATCCGTACACAGGTGCTGTCTGATGCGCTACCACTTGAAGGGGTACCAACAAGGGTTACAAGGTTGGACAACAGATGTGCGCTTAAGAACCACTTGTATTTCCTACGTGTATGAATCCCTCAACCGCGGGTTTATGCGCGTAACGACAGATCTCTGTGGCTTAAAGACGCTGGAATACGTCTCTACCCTGAAAAAAAATACCCACAAATTCTGCCAAGGAAAGTGCTCTGATACCACTTGCAAGATACCAAATATATAAAATATGTAGAACATAAATGAAATGCTAGAAATGACAAAATAATAGTTAAATATCCAGCATAATCTTCACAATACACAGAAATGATATACGGAATAGCAACATAAACAACACTTTGATAAGATAACAATGTTCACAGGCCTCTTCGAGGGGGCAACCTCCAGTCAAGTAGTGCTCTGTTACAATAATCTCCAAGCTAGGGTTCACATACCCTCGCCCCTTATTTATACTAAATAAGTCTATTAAGAGAAGCATCTAGAGGAAGATCCTTCTAGAAGCGGAAGCTTCTATTAGGTCTTCTTACATCCGCCTTATTCTATTTTATTGAAAGGTCTTATTAATATTGACCTTTATTACATCCGAATACATTGATCTACCTATGTGCGGGTTAGGACCTTAACAATCTCATAGTCCATATTCTCTTCGGCTCCTCGTCTCTTCGGGCTTCAAAAGTTTCAGACTCCTATGCATTCGTTTCTCCTGGAGTGCTTTCACCCGAAATTCATGGATTTCCACTACGTATCGCTCTACAATGGATGGTTGAAATATTCTTCGGCCTTCAAGGCCTCGAGAGTTTGTCACACTCCTCACTTGGAAACCTTCGAAGTAGTTTTCCCTGAAGTCTTCGATCTATCGACACATATCTCCTATCGGCCAACAGACGAGATCTACTTCGGGTCTTTACCCAGAGTCGACAGAGTTACGCCACCTATCCTTTGGATCCAATGACTGATGTTTACTTCAGACGATCTAATGGTTGACGTTTTCTTTGGGTATTTACCCAAAGTCTACAGGTTTACGCCACTTGTCCTTTGGATCTGACGCTTGAGATTTACTTCGTTCTCCTTGACAATGGATGGTCCCAAAATACTTCGGGACTTTGGTAAGTCCACTCTCATGTGTGTGTAAAGAACTAAGGCTCGGGAACCTTGCTCCGATTAGATGACTATTGGTCCTCTGCGCTGTGATCCAATGACCACTGTCGCTCCTCCTCCTGAGCTTATGATCTCTTCTGACTTAGAATATTTTCTAAGTGTTCAAAGGCCTCAACCTTTGCTCCTCCTATGGGTCCATCTCTTGGACTTCGTTTGCACGCTTGAAAGTGTTATCTCCTCTGATATTGTTTCCCCTTGAATATTTTGCCTTCCCATGCACTCCTTGTGTTTCAGGGATCTTGTCAAACTAAGATCGAAGGTCAACGACGATCGACGATTCACAAAAATTGCGGGGTTCAACCTCTGCCATCAGGGGAGTTCTTGCTCGACTATAGTCTAATCCTAGTCGTTGATCTTCCATTCCCGACGATATCAACGATGTAGGTTGATCGTGACCATGAACTAACATGTCCACTATCAGTTTCTTATATCATGGTTAGTTCTGGTAACTTGACTATTGTCTGCTTCCCAGATCTGGTGGTCGGGACGGTTCCCAAGCATCCTCAGATCTAAGGCTTAGGGTTAACTTCGGGACTTTGTAAATTCAAGTATTTTACCTCCCTTATGACGAACTCGCGAAGTACAAATGACTCCAGGGTTAACTCCCACACTCGTTCCCATACCCAACGACCACAACATACCGTGGCTTCTTCCGAACAGATTTCATTCGTTCGTCTTCCAAACAAGGGACCCCCCCATTTTTCAATACTTCAACCTCACTATTCTTTCTGAGCTTTGTTAGATCTGAAAGGATTAAGATCTTTGTGCTCTTTCTCTTGAACTTAACGCTTGGAAGAATCCTTCCACGCACCCCTTATGCTCATTCCTCAACTCTATAACTTAAGTGGTTCTCGGTCTTTGCCTTTCTCACAAAGAGCGTGTGCATACATGCACTATATCTCCTAATCTTTAACAGAATCCCTCCTCCAAGGGACTTCGAACAACTAGGAGTGTTGACATGCGTACGTGAAATTGTGCCCAATATCGACGAACTCACAGTTCATGGATCTAGTTTAAGCCACCACAGGGCACAAGAATTTACAAATACAAAACATGTCCAATTCATATAATTTATTACTTTCCTAATTACACCATCAAGTAGACACAAAAAGGGATACAATATAAATCATTAAGAAAACATATCCATCCCTGGGTCATTCACATTATATCTAATTTTATTACACAATTACAACTCAATTTCACAGGGTATGAGAATACTTATCTATTACAAGTTGCATCCAACTAACTGACTATGGGTGTGTACCTTTCCACTTAACCATAGGCTCAGATGCATTCATTCTTAGTACTCTATCCCCCCCCATGCCAAGCCATGATATCACTACAGAATTTACGCCATCTCTCAGAGAAAACTCTCTCTGTCACAGTGACCCTACGAGGCTTATCAGATGCTTTCCCAACATCAAGCTTGCGTTTGGTCCTTTAGGTTGTGTTCTCTGCACTTCCTTTTGGTTCCCGCATCCCCTTTTCGATCTTGCTCTCTCGTCTAGTGTATTTCCTCTTTTTGTGTGTCTATATGTATCTTACCTTCCCTCCTTTTGAAGGTTTCCGACCTATCTTGTTCCTTCTGTCAGAAGGAAGCTCGAGTTTGCAGGTCTCTGTGATACTTCGGACTGACATTCTGCAGCTAGACCATGCTTCCATTCATGGGGGTGTTTGATGATTCAACCATAGGTCCTTTCTTCATTAACTGATTTCCTTCCTCTAGAGATATCATGGCTCGTACTTCAAGGCTTCACCCCCCATCAGTAAGTTATGGGCAATTTAACAATAACACATTTACATAGTCCACATGCCTTAGCATGGTAATCCTATTTTATGATTAATTACAAGCTAGGGGAAACAAAGATGTTACAAAAGGGTACTTGCACTGGGTGGCTACAACAATGATAACTTAAGATGTTTTTATTAGGCACTTTGCAGTGACACATAGAACGTACAACACTGTCTGACCACTAATGAGATTTCTACGATGTATTATTCAAAAGGGGACTTGAAAGGGTACTTGCACTAGGTGGATACAACAATCGTAACTTAAGATGTTTCTCTTAGGCCCTTTGCAATGCCACACATAAAGTACAACACTGTCTGGCACCGATGAGGGGTTGTGCCCTGAAATTGACGTGTGTTCTGCGATGTATTATTCAAAAGGGGACCTGCACTGGGTGGTTGCAACAATCACAACTTAAGATATTTCTCTTAGGCCCTTTATAGTGAAACAAAATGTACAATATTGTCTGGCCACTAATGAGGGGTATTGCCCCAAAACAAGTGTGAGTTCTGCGATGTATTATTCAAAAGGGGACCCGAAAGGGTACCTGCAATGGGTGGCTAAAACATGTTAAGTTTTAATGATTTTCAAGGATAATATCACAAATAAGGATCACTAAGAGAAACACAATCACACAAGGTACACATCATTTATCATGGGAAAACCTCATGGGGGAGAAAACTCAACAACAAATTCCTTAATATAGATTTCCAACACAATGCCAAGAGAAAAGACCAAACCACCAAGAATATCCAAGACTAAGCATGCGCCTCTCTCTTCTCCTTCTTCTAACTGCAGCTTCCTTCAAAAATTATGCACTAGACGAGTGACTTGAGTGAGTGAGTGAGGCACCATCCTCACTTATGTATACTATCTAGGAGGCACTAGGGTTGTGTCCTTCACCAAGTTGGGCCAACTTCTTCAACTAGTGGCTAAAATGACTTTAATTAGCCATAGGCGCCGAATTTACAAACAACACCATATAAATATGGTTTGACCAATCCACAAAAGGGGATTTGGTCTTAACAAGACCCGACATGATCCATCCACAAAACGGGATTTGATCTATACGAAAATAACTCAAATATCATTAGAATATTCTTTACAGTTACAATATTTTAACACTCCCCCTTAACAAAAAGGGTATTCTACTGACATAACCCAATACAACATCATCATCATGAGAAGGAGAGGGAAGCATCATCATCAACATATGGAACATTGACTGGCACATCTATAAATCATCGTAATTTTTTCTCATCATCAATAACATCATTGTTCACAACATGGAGTTGGAGTAACATCATTGATATAATTTTTTTTCATCCTCATCAACATCAGGCTAATGTAATATCATCAACATCAAGCAGGATTAGCATCAACATCATCATCATCTTCAGCAAGAAGCTGAAGTAGCATCATCATCATCATCTTCAACATGGAGTTGAAGTATCGACACCATCATCATCTTCAACATGGAGCTAAAGTATCAACATCAATAACATGAAGCTGAAGTATCAACATCAATAACATGAAGCTAGAACAACAATATCACCAACACGAGGCTGGTACAACATCATCAACAACACGAGGTTGATACAACAACATCAACAACACGAAGCTGATACAACATCATCAACAACACAACGATGATACAACAACATCAACATCAACATCAACATCACAAAGCTGATACAACAACATCGACAACACAAAGCTGAGACAACAACATCATCAACAGACAACAACATCATCATTGGCACGAAGCTGAGACAACAACATCATCACCATGAGGCTAAGATAACATCATCAACATCATCAACACGAGGCTGAGATAACATCATCAACAACATCATCATATGGCAACAGAATGAGACATGTGCAACAACAAAATTTTGTGGTACTCTGATAGACCATCCTTATCGAACCTTTGGGATATTCCCAAGAATCATAATATTCCCTAGGATATAAAATCCTAACGGATCTACCACATGGTACTCTGACAGAACATCCTTACTAGACCTTCGAGATCTTCCCATGAATAAAAAGATTCCCTAGGATATAAAATCCTAACGGAGCTACCACTACTGACCACAGTTGGCATATACATGCATAGGTACTTTGAGAGACCATCCTAAACAGACCTTTGAGATCTATCTAAGGATGATCAGTCCCCTAGGATATAAAATCCTAACTGAGCTACCCGTTGTTGGTCGGGATACCATAGTATCATAAACATCACTCCCCCTTTCAAGGGAGTTCATTTCGGACTACACCAAGCTTGTCTCGAAAGTATTCAAACTTTAGACGAGACAAAGGCTTGGTCAACACATTTGCAACCTGATCACCTGTGCCAACATATTGGAGCTTTTCAACTCCCCTCTGAACCATATCATGAATGTAGTGATACCATATTTCTATGTTCTTTGACTTATCATGGAACATAGGGTTCTCTGTCATCTTTATGCAACCCTGGTTATCACACAAAATCATGGTGGCTTCCATCTCCAGATCGAATAGACCTGTCAACAACTTCCAAAGCCATATGGGTTCACAACTGACGGAACATGTTGCAATGTATTCTGCTTTTGCCGCACTGAAAGCAATACTAGATTTCTTCTTGCTCTGACATGAAGTTATGGATGACCCTAGATTGAAACAACATCCTGAAGTGATTTTTCTATCAGAAACACTTCCATCCCAATCTGAGTCAGTATATCCATACAATCTAAAGTCATGATCTCTAGTATAACAAATACCATATTCCAACGTACCCATAAGGTATCTCATCACATGTTTTGCAACTACAAGGTGAACATGTCTGGGCTCTACCAGATACTGACTCAAGGTGTTCACAACAAAACATATCTCTGGCCTGGTATTCGTTAGATACATCAACAAACCAATAATCTATCTGTACAGAGTAGCATCAACCAATTCTGATGAAGTATCTACCAGGAGCTTCAACTTTGTTTCCATGGGTGTGTTCATGGATTTACATTCCAACATGTCAAACCTCTTCAATATTTCAACTGCATACTTCCCTTGGTTAAGAAATATATTCTCTGGGCTCTGCCAAACTTTAAGACCTAAGAAATAATGCATTAGGCCTAGGTATTTCATCTCAAACTCTGCAGTGAGCATCTGCTTCTAATTTGTGCTGAACTTTTCTTCTCTAGTTAAGAATAAATCATCTAGATACAACAACAATATAACTGGCTCATCATTCATAACCTTGAAGTAAAGTTTAGAATCAACTTTACTCTCGGTAAAGCCGAAGTTCGTCAGGAAACTTCCAATTCTGCCATACCAAGCTCTTGGAGCTTGCTTCAACTACTAGACATGAGTCTTCTTGTCTTGTACTTTGAAACAAAATTTTCACATCACATTGTATCAACCTGGTAGACTTGCTTAGCTCCAAATTAATATGCACAATCATGTACTATCTCTATGTACTTTCTGCAAAGCACTATCCGTCTCACTGCCTGAGAGTATGTCCTCTACTCTCTCTGCAACTGTTCCTCTGTGTTAGCACCAAAAG
This sequence comes from Picea engelmannii, assembly GCA_009831015.1. Classification (NCBI taxonomy): domain Eukaryota; kingdom Viridiplantae; phylum Streptophyta; class Pinopsida; order Pinales; family Pinaceae; genus Picea; species Picea engelmannii. The sequence goes on from ML779028.1 coordinate 327,360, forward strand.
TCACTCCTGGATTGTAGCAGGAGTAAGCCTGATACCCATTAGTTTATATGTCACAAGTTGTTTATGGAGGGTGACCGAATGGGAGTAAACTCAGAACAATATCATTTTAACTCAAAAAACTCGGTTGGAAATACAGAGCTAGGTGAGGTCTTGATCTAACTTAGGCCAGTAAGTTTTCATAGTGGTGAGTAGGTGGAGGAAAAACAAGAGAGAAATGAAAGTCTTCTCTGGAAATCTGGTCTTCCAACAACCTTTAGAGGAAAAGTATCAGATATGATATCCTCTCAGACCCGAAGAACTTCAAGAAACTTAAAACGCTGCAATAACCGATATACTCAAACCTACATTATACAATCATCACAACAACTGACTGGATCATCCATGCCCAGGCTTTAAGAGTCATAAGAAAAGAGTAAGGAAGAGGCTGGCTGCCATTAAACAAGAAGTCTCAAATATCCTTCCATAACCAGAGAACCAGAGGCCTCGCTAAAACTTTTACAATTGGGAGCTTAGCTCTACCATCGATCCTTACAAAAATATCAAAATTGAGTATTTATACTCAAAACAAAATCTCAGGAGCATAATCAAGATGCTGCATTAAAGGCATTATGTCTGCATGCTTCTTGACAGGCTTCACATGCAGTTTCTTGTCAGAACGAGCCCTGTCAGATGCAATCGTGTTTCAAGAAGACTCTGCAGCTGAGTTGACCTGCTTACAGTCTTTTATGGGTTTTCCATTTATGGTGGAAACGATGTTCAACCGTCCCCCACCAACCTCAATAACTACTTCATTGGAATTCGGAAGACCCAAGTCAAATCTACCTTTGCAGGACGTGGAAGCCTTAGCATTTGCTGCCTGGATCTGAGCTGGATGCTTACAGGGAAGCCTAACAGTGGACGTGGCTGCTGAAAAAGTGATGGGCACACTTGACATGGAGGACCGGATGTGATATGTTCAGGTGGACAACTGTGAATGGACAAGGAGACTAAGGATGTCGTGGGGGTCACACAAGCGAAAGATGAGGTGTAATGGGATGGAGGCAATGTGGAGCGAGGTGGCACAGGTGGTAGGAGACGAGAAAGGGATAGGTACCAGCAGGACAGTGACTGGAAGACAGATGGAGGGAGCGGAAGTGATGAGGGGCTACCATTTGTCAGCCTAGGATAGGGCACTATGTGCACATGCGCATATAGGGGTTGCGAAAAGCAGTCTGAAACTTCCCCGCTTTTGGCCCCGATGTGGGTCTTTGACTGACACGTAGTGCCTCCACAAACCGCGGTTGTTTTCCCCGACCCGATCTACCTTTTTTAATCCTATGCGCATGTTGAAGCTCCGATATGATTGATGATTGTCGATCTGAGGCACACTAATCTCGATCGCCCAGAATTGCACATGTCTTATCATGTCGCGCCAAAATGTCACATCGCAGCTCCGACTTAGGATTTCAGCCGATTTATGGGTTTTTGCTCGTTTTCTTTCATTCTTTTGCCATGGTGTCCCTTATGAAGGAAGAACTCCCCCTTTACCAACATATGTGATAACATTGGGCTCCATGGGGGATGGATTGCTACCTGTGAGATGCCAAGAACTCTTCTACAATTTCAGTGCCTTGCTGTTGGGCTATTGAGTCACTTATAAACCAAAAAACAAAAACAAATGAAAAACAATATTTACAAATACATGAGAGCCGCTTGTGCCTCAAACAAAGAATTTCTTCAGAAAATGCCCATTTACAGGGCCACCAAAAATTTCATTGCCCTCCAAATTCTGCAACCTGTAGGTATTATTTGGAATTATCTCAGAAAATTTGAAGGGCCTAATCCACAAGGCTTCGAATTTGTTGTGTTTTCCTCTGTCCTGCCTGGGTGCATCCCATTTAAGCACTAGATATCCCAGTTAGAAATCTTCTTTTCTCGCCTTTCTGTCGAAGGCTTGTTTGATCCTTTGCTGACGGTTATCAGCTCTATTCGTCACCTGCTCTCTGGTCTGCTGCACTTCCAACAATTGATGAATCCTTCTGATCATGTCATCAGGATCCCCCTGGTAATCTTGAAAGAATTTTTCTACAGGTAGAGCCAGCTGAGAAGGGAAAACAACTTCTGTCCCATAAATAAGTTGGAAAGGGGAGATAACTATGGATCTTTTTGCTGTCACTTGATCAGCCCACAGAGCGAATTTTAGCTTTGAATCCCATGCCTTCTTATTATCCTCTAACAATATTTTAATAAGCTTGATCAAACTTTTGTTAGAGGACTTTTCCAGTCCATTTCCTTGGGGATAATAAGGAGTGGAGTGAATTAATGAAATCCCAAATTGCTCAAAAAACTTGATCAAAGGCTCAGACTTGAAAGATGCACCATTATCAGTGATAATTCTGCTAGGACAACCAAATCTTGCAATGATATCCTCCAGGAAATTGATGATTACCTTGTGTGAAGCATTCCTGGTGAGGATGGCCTCTATCCATTTGGTGAAATAATCTGTTGCAGTTAAGATCCATCTGTGTTGACCACTTGAAGAAGGATGAATCTCCCAAATGAAGTCCAACCCCCATTGCTGAAAGGGTGCTGAAGCTACTACAAGCTTCAGTGGCAGAGATTTAAGCTGCTTCTTTCCTCATAATTTTTGACATTTGACACAGGCTCTGATATCTCTGGAGACATTGGTGAATAAAGTGGGACAGTAGTACCCAACCCTGATAATTTTGTAGGCTGTGGTCTTCCAGAAATGATGTTCCCCACATAGGCTAGTATGAAAATCAAACATAATCCTTTGGGCCTCCTGTGGGTCCAGACATATCAAAAGTACTCCTAGAGGGTCTTTCCAATACAAGACCCAATCAATAAGGAAATATATGATTTCTTTGAGATTTAAAGCTCTTGCCTTCCTCTTCCCCATTCCATCAGGGGGCTTTAATTTTTGCAGAAAATATAGTATCTCTCCATACCAGGTGCAGTCTTCTAGTGGTAAGCTATCCCGAGAGATTTTGTTAGAAAAATCTGCCTGCTGATTTTCTGAGCAAGAATTGACGAAGTTAACCCCCAAGGATTCACAATTAGATACAACCAACAACTTGCCTAAACCTTTCCCTTTAACTAGCTTGGTGGGATTTATTTCCAGATCAAACTCAAGGATTTTGGAAATCCATTTTCTCCTCTTCTCATTTATGTATGGCTGAATGAGAATGTCCTTCACATCAGCTAAAGGGATATATGCAATAATTCTTGAATGAAGGACATAGATCCTGAAAGCATTGAGGGATTTCACCAATGCATAGGCTTGCTTCTCCATGATGTCATATCTGCTCTCTGCATCCCTCAATGCCTTGCTAAAAAATGAGATAGGCTGTTCCAATCCCTCAACATTCTTCTGTAGTAAAATAACTACCACTGTATCAAATGAAGCAAAAGAGAAAATTAAAAAATATTTAGAGTAATCAGGACTAATAAGCACAGGTGCTTCAATCAATGCTTTCTTAATCTGGATGAAAGATTCCCTGGGTTCAATAGTCCATTTTATTTCATTCCCCTTCTTGAGCATGGTTGTAATATGCTTCACCAATTCAACAAAATTTGAAAGAAACCTCCTTAGAAAGTTAATTTTGCCCAAGAAAGACTGGACCTCTTTCCTGGACCTTGGGAGTGATAAGGTTTGGATTGCTTCCACCCTACTGGGATCGATATTGACTCCCTCGACTGATACTATGTGGCCAAACAACTTTCCCTCCATAGCAAATAGTGATTTTTTGGGGTTCAAGGAAAGATCAAACTTTCTGCATTTCAAGAAAACTTTCCTCAGATGACAATAATGTTCTTTACCAGATCTGGAAAATACTATTATGTCATCCAGATAGATGACCACAAATTTATCTTTCTCCCCAATGAAGGTGATGTCCATGGCTCATTGAAATGTTGCCCCTGCATTCATCAATCCAAAAGGCATTTTGGCATACATGAATGTGCCCCAAGGAGTGGTGAAGGCTGTTTTTTCTCTATCCTCAAGTAGGTTTGATATCTGATTGTAGCTCGAAAATCCATCAATCATTGATATCCTTGATGCATAGGTTACCCTTTGTAACATATGTTCCATTTTTGGAAAGGGGTAATTGCCCTTCTTTGAGCTCTTGTTCAGATTTTTGAAGTCAACACATAACCTGATCTCTCCATTATTCTTTCTCACTGGGACCAGATTGGCTATCCATTCTGAATATCTCAAGGGGACACCGATTTGGGAATCTAACAACTTCCTTACCTCCTTCTCCATGATAGGTAGTAACATAGGATTTATCTGTCTCAACTTCTGCTGAAATGGTTTGGATCCTTCCTTCAATGGGATCTTGTGCTCTATAACACTTGTAAGTTTTAAACCTGTGAATTAAAGCAATGCATATAGATTCTTAAGCAAAACAATATTTAATCAATGGCTCATACACAAAGTGCACAAAGATTTTATACCGGAAACCCTCAACCGGGAAAACCTTTCTTATATTCATTATCAAATTTCACCATTCACCATACAATATATACAATGTTTTTAGGTATTTTGTAGATAACAAAACCCTAAAACCTTAATCTGGGATTAATTTAGTAAACCGCTAAAAATAGCAAAAACCGCCCAATTTTTTTTTCCAGGGTGCTGCCCTGAACCTTGTCGGCCCCAGGCTAACGCCCAATGCCGAACGCTGCGCGTAACTAGGGAGGGGCATACCTGCCCCCCCCCAGGACCCCCTTAGGAAAGCGCCTGACACACATGACACATAGACCACTACTAGAGGGATCATCAGACACAATTTTCGAACCTAACACGCCCACCCACACACATGCAAAGAATATAACACATACCCAACATTCTCCCACTTGTTGTTTTCTTTGCATCCAAGGGTCCAGGGGATTATATAGTCAACAATCCAGGGCAGGAAAGCCCATTGTTACTCTACACCAGGAGAACTTTGCTGTGCTCATAGACTTTGTCAATGAATCTGCAACATTCTTCAAAGTGTCAACCTTTTCCAGCAACACCTTCTTTTCCTCAACCATGTCTCTCGCAAAGTGATACTAAACATCAATATGATTTGTCTTTGAATGATAAGCTGGGTTCTTTGCCAGGAAGATTTCACTCTAACTGTCACAATCTAATCTCATTGCTTTTTGTACCAACCCAATACCTGAACACAATCTTTGTAACCATACTGCTTCCTTTCTTGAATGAGTGGCTGCCATGTATTCATCTTCTGTAATTGAGAGTGCCACTACAACTTGTATTTTGCTCATCCAACTGATTGCTCCTCCAAATAGGTTAAACACATACCCACTTGTATAACTTATGCGATCTAGATCTCTAGCTCAGTCTGCATCAACAAAGCCATATATGTCCACCACTCTCTCCAATCCTGGTCTTCCTTGGTAGCACAAACCATAATTGGTATTTACATGAAGTTACCTGAAGACCCTCTTTACTGCTGTCCAATGCTCCTTCCATGGTTTTGACATATACCTGCTCAAAACTCCCACTGCATGTGCAATGTATGGTCTAGTACAAACCATTTCATACATCAAACTACCAACTGCACTGGCATACAAACATGGGAAATGTCCTCTTCTTCTTCCTGTGTCTTGGGACACTGATCTGCAGATAGCTTTACACCTATAGGAATAGGAACCTTGACTGGTTTACTTCCATGCATATTAAACCTCTACAATATCATCTCAACATATTTTATTTGATTCAACTAGAGTTTCCTATTTGCACGATCTCTTTTAATATCCATTCCCAGAATGAAGTTAGCAGCACCGAGATCCTTCATGTCAAATTTGGAGGATAACTGCGATTTCACCTCCTTGATAACATCCATGTTATTTCCTACCAACAACATGTCATCAACATACAACACTACATAAATGAAGTGATTACCAACCTACTTGGAATATACACAGTGATCAACCCTGCTTCTTACAAATCCCAATCCAAGAATGTATGTGTCAAACTTTTGGTACCACATCCTAGGTGATTGCTTCAGACCATATAGTGACTTCTTTAGCTTACAGACCAACTCTTTCTTTCCCTTCACTACAAAGTCTTCTGGCTGCTTCATGTAGATTTCTTCTTCCAGATCCCCATGTAGGAATATTGTCTTCACATCCATTTGTTCCACTTCAAGATCAAAAGAAACAACAATAGATAAAATAAATCTAATAGAAGTTAACTTAGCAACAAGAGAAAAAATCTCACCAAAGTCAATTCCCTCTACCTGGGAATAACCTTTTGCTACTAACCGAGCTTTGTATTTCTCCACTTTACCTTGTGCATTAA
>ML779028.1:333720-353019 GCA_009831015.1 Picea engelmannii
TTATCCAAGGCATCCATTTCTTCAACCATGGCCTTCTTCCAAAGTTTACTATCCTATGAATTCACTGCTTCCCTGACAGTTCTGGGATCATCATCAGTAATAGATAAAGCAAAATTGGAACGGAAATCAGGTGGACTATACCTCTCTGGTTTCCTTTTATCTCTCACTGATCTCCTCAATACTAGGGGTATGAGGTTCTTCTTCTTCTTCTTCCTCTTCTTCAAATGATTTAGATTTTTCATCATCCAACTCAAGCTCTATTTTCTCAGGTTCATCTTGCGTTGGTAGGAATTCCTGTTTGGACACGTCTTTTACCTCTCTGAAAACAACATCTCAACTGTAAACAATCTTCTTAGTTTCTGGGTTCCAAATCTTATAACCTTTCACACCATCTTTATAACCAATAAAGATACACTTTTCAGCCTTTTTATCCATCTTACTCCTATTTTCCTTTGGAACATGTACATAAGCATCATAACCAAAACACTCTAAGATGTTGAAGAGAGGGGTTTCTTTGCAGACCATGCCTCATGTGGAGTTTTATCATCCAACATTGATGAAGGTGATCGATTGACCAGGTAACATGCTGTACCCACTACCTCTGCCTAGAATTCTTGTCCTAACCCGACATCGTTGAGCATGCTCCTTGATTTTATACCGGAAACCCTCAACCGGGAAAACCTTTCTTATATTCATTATCGAATTTCACCATTCACCATATAATATATACAATGTTTTTAGGTATTCCGTAGTTACCAAAACCCTAATCCCTTAATCCAGGATTAATTTAGTAAACCACTAAAAATAGCAAAAACCGCCCAAAAAAAATTCGAGGTGCTGCCCTGAACCCCGTCGACCCTAGGATAACGCATGGTGCCGAACGCTACGTGTAACTAGGGGGGGGGGGGGGATACCTTCCCCCCCTAGGGAATCCCTAGGAAATCACCCGATGCACATGACACCAAGGGCGCTACTAGAGGGATCGTTAGACGCAGTTGTCGAACCTGATGCAACCACACACACACATGCAAGGAATATAACACATACCCAACAACACTGATGTCATATGTTTTCAGGTCTTCATAGGTCCATGAAAACACATCAACGAACTTCTTTAATAGCTCAATATACTTGTCCCTCTTCTTCTTTGACAAGATATTAGACAACTTGACAAACTTTGGATCCTCCTTTGTGCCAATATTGCACTTAGATACATCAACATCCTCATCTGGCCTCTTAACTTTTACTTCCACATCATTACTGTAATAAATCCTTTCCAAAGGATCCAACCCCTTTGGAATGTGATTACTCAGTAACTGCACAATATGATGATTAACGATTTTGTTCAGAAAAACATCAACATGGGGATCCATGTCAGACTCAGGATCTTGATCAATATGTAATTCTGAAAACTCATCAACACTCTCCAAGAATCTTTTGATTTCGATATCATCCTCAAACACTTTCCAATGCTTGACATTGTCAGGTATGGAGGGTCTATACTTTACTTCTACATCATATTTGAGATTGGGTGACAAAGGAACTCTGAAATTGCTCGCTGAAATAGCCAGGGAATTAGACACAACATTTTCTCATCTTAGAATAAATGATATATTGAAAGCCAGGAAAAAGATATCAATGAGGTCACATACTTCATTTCTGTAACTCCTAAGCTGAGGGTGTTTGGCCTAATAGATATTTCTGATCTGTTGAATAATCAACTCTGCATCCCCAAACAAAAATATTTCTTTAATTCCCATGTCCTTTGTATCCCTTAAGCCCAAAACGAGAGCCTCATACTATGCCACATTGTTGGTAGCTTCAAATTCTAATTTGTAGGATAGAGATATAGTTTCCTGAGTGGGGGAAGCAAGGACCACTCCAATGCCAACACCTTCTCTGGAAGAGGCTCCATCAAAGAACATTTTCCATACAGAGGTAATTGGAGGAGAATTTTTAGGGGAGGAAATGGACTGCTTTCTAATCTCAAGAGGAGGTTCAGGGGTATCAGTAAGCTGCAATAAGCTAGATCCCAAATCAGTATCAAGGGAAAATATAGGATGATTAGTGGGGTATGCTTCATCACTGATAATGTAGGCCAATTGAGCTTCTCTATACAGTCTTCTATGCTCCCCTCTAAACACAAGAATGGTATCATATGTGAGGTCCATTTGCAGTGTTCCCCCAAGCCTTTTAATCCAAGATCTTGACAATAGCATGCTAAATTTGGGAGGTACATCAACGACCATGATATCCATGACCACACTTTTCATGGGCAGCTGGAACAAGGTTACCGCCAGATCTTTGATGAACCCGATACATTGCACCCTCCTTGAATCGAAAGAGTACAAATCATGATAAGATTTTGTGACTTCCATCCCGAGTTCTTCCATGACAGTTTTGGGCATGAGATTATGGGAAGCCCCCGATTCCATCAGACAATTATGCAACACCTTATGATGTATGTTTAATGATGTGTAGAAGGGGGGGATTATTCATCTCTATCTTCTATCATAGGACCTAATATGATTGTTGGTTTTTCGTCTTGAAGATTTATTGAGTTTGTGGAATGACAGGGTGGTTCAGGCTACAGTAGCTTAGAGAGGGACCTTTTGAAATCTTCATGTTTGACTAGCTCTGAAATGGGCACATGAATTCTGATTTTTTGAATTTCATGCTCAAAGTTAAAGAAGGAAGGAGGCTTATGAATTTCCCTTACCTCTGAGACAGGGTCTTTGGCTGTTGGTGAGAGATTCCGAGCTTTCCTTTCCTTGCTACTGTTCGCTGCATATTTAGCAGGATTGTCTGTTACGAGGGGCTGATCATGAGTGTTAGACTTCCCTTTTTTCTTCTTTGACTCGAGGTTATATTTATTGGGACTGCTATTATTTTCTTTCTCCCCCTTACTCAGTTCATTTACTTGATTGTTCAAAAGGAACTCCTCGTAGGCAGACCGAGTTAAATGCGGAAAAGTGGAGGTGTCTGCAATACAATGAATTTCGGGGTCAAGCTCTTCTTCTTCCCTCTCCTCATCATCAACCAGGTTATTTTGGAGAGGGGTTTGAATCCTCTGATCATCCCTATCTCTATTCTTTTGTTCCCTTAGCATAATCTAAGGAACATTGTTATTCGACCTCCTGAAATTGCCTCTGTTGTCAACATTTTGGGGATTTCTATACGTCGACTTCCCTTCCAACTCCAACCTTTCCATCCTAGCCGAAATTGATTTTAGAATCTTGGTTACTTCATCCATTTAAGGGGGGAGGGCAGAGGAACCAGATGTGGAGGATTCATGTCTCTTCATGGGTATATCTCTATCAGTCTTATTTATGAGTTGGTCAACAACCAATATATTAGACTCTACTTACACAACTGCATCCTGCATGTGAGCCAGGGAAGTGGCTCTTATTTCCCTCAACAAGAGGCAGAAATCGGGGTCAAAAGCATCGACATAAGTAATTTTGGCTGAAGCCTCTGTAGGATTTATCTCATCGGGAATCTTATTGTACATATTGTTGAACCTTTTGGAGAAGTCAGAGATAGATTCTCCCTCTTTTCTCTTTAGGGACCCAAACTTTGTGATATAATACATGAAATCCTTTTTATCCCCCCATTGTCTCTAGAAGACACTATCCAAAGCCTCAATTCCATCGATAGATCTAGGGGGAAAGTCCCTAAACCATTTCCTAGCCTCGCCTTCAAGGCTATGAACAAAAATCCTCATCCATACATCTGCATGCATGATGACATGATGATCTATAAAACTGTAAAAGGCTTCAAGGTGTTCTTTTGTAGTTATGTCTCCTTCGCTTGTGAACTTGAGTAACTACTTAAGGTAGCCATCTGCTGGGAGGGAATTCAGGGGTTGAGGAAAAAAAAGGGGGGCATACCTAGCAACTATAATATCCTCCATTCTAGTCATAGGGGGATTTGATCCTACCATAGGGACAATAGGTGGAGGAGAATTAGGAGGGGAAAGAGTTCGAACAAAAGAGACTGGAACTAAGCTTCCAGGAGGAAAGGGGAACAACAAATGATTTAGAGAAAATGCTACAGGGCTTGAGGGAGTAGAAGCTTCTCTTCGTGAAGTAGCAACAGTAATAGGAAGAAGGGTGGTAAAACCCAGAGTAGGGAAATCTCATGAGGTACTGGGTCTAAACCACAGTAAAATTTCAGGTGAGAGAGGAGTGACAAGGATTTCTCCCTCTAATCCTAGACCGGGGGGGGGGGACTCAACAAGAACACTCCCAAAATTTGAAGTTCGAGAAACTCCAACATAAGGTATGACAGGGGAATGAGAAGCAATACATGGAGTTTATAAAAAAGGACCATGAAAATCATTAGAAATACCTGGTTCAGCAGCAGGAGTTCCTTCTCGAGGGGTCTTTCCCTTTCTGATAAATTTCTCTGGGTTAGATTCAGGTGTTGCTAAAGGCTGCTGGGGATTAGACCTCGTATGTGTGCCTCTGGAATCCACATCTGAAATAGTGGAGTCGCCAATAGATTCACCTCAATGGAGACACACCAGTGGAGTCGCCAGGTGCACAGTAGCAATCTTTGGTGTACTAAGTTCTGATGCACCTTCAAAACTAGTAAGCTTTGTCGTTCAGTCCCAGGGAAAATATTCAACTTCGTCCCCGACAACGACACCATAAATGTTAGCACCAGAAGTCACTCCTAGATTGCAGCAGGATTAAACCTGATACCCATCAGTGTATGTGTCACAGGTTGTTTATGGAGGGTGACCGAATGGGAGTAAACTTAGAACAATATCGTTTTAACTCAGAAAAATGGGTTGGAAATGTTAGAATCTAATGGATGTGCTCATTTAACCATAGACGATATCACTATTGTCACCCAACCATAGGCTAAAGCCACCCCAGAGCACCTTAACCTTGACAGAGAATCGTTCCGGAAGAAAACCCTATGCTAGATAGCCAAACAAAGGGTGGCACACCTTTCTCCAAGGATAGTGCACCAAACAAGAGCTGATCAGAGAGTCCAAACCATAACCAAGAGATAGTCCAAGCCAAAACTGAAATCTTCTAGATGCTACAGCTGCAACGACAACTCTCCTCCAAACCTGCGCACAAACTGGCCAACTGCAGTGCACACAATTGTTGCTTCTGCAGTTTCGAGAATGCCTGCCAAAATGAAGACTGGTCTCCTGTATTTATACTAAATATGAAAAACTGCCTGGGCCGAATTCTCATTCTCGGTGCCTATTTACTTAGTATATAATATTTTATTTAGTCTACTTCTTCTCTTTGAGGATAATAACCTAATACAAGTTATCGTCTTGAGCTAACTTGTCTTCTAGGGTTATTAGCCAACTAATTAGGGTTTCTTCTTGCTTCCTGAAATATTCTATTCTCGTCAGGTGTACACGTGGAGGTAAATACCTCTCGTAACTACCATAATATCAACACTCCCTCCTAACTAGGGAGGTATTGAAGGTAATGTTCTTGAGCACAAACATACCATTCACTCAGTAGCATCAACATAGTCGTATAGACTATCTCATGACTAGATCATGAGCACCATCATCACTATCAATGTCATCAGCTGCATGATATCTTGAAAGAATACTCTGTCTGAGTAATGAGACATGATGTTGGATAAGTCACTCAGTCCACAGAGTGACATAAGAACCATTCTTCTAATCTGGACATATGTCCTGGAAGAATAAATGTCCTGGACCATTTTCCATCTGGGAAATCTCTATCCATTGATCATCCATCTAGTTGATTAAACATTTTCCAACACTATTGATAGTCTTCAAGGCAATCAGAACAATGGCATTCAATAGAACACAACTGCGTCTATCCATAGTAGTACACAACTACTATCCAGTGGTACACTACCACACCAAGTAGCACACAGATACTTGATCAGTGACATATAGTCACAATTAGTGGAACACATCCACCACAGTAGTATACATCTATTGTCCGGAGACATACAGTCTCTATAACAATCATATCATCTGATATCAACTTGCACATAAAACATTGTTATGATATAAACTAAGTCATCTAGGCCATTCTTCCACTCACATCTGTGAGATATGGAAGAGCATCTGCCCTCAGAAGGTAAAACATTAGTGATGAGCTATCTAGACTATTCTTTTCAAGCAAGGAAGGATAACCGTCCCAATTTCTAAGCCTGGACCATTTCCTATCCGGGCGATTCCTCCGACACTAAACAAAGTGCAACCTGGAGAGAATGAATTTGCCCTAGGGAATGCCTATCCCTAATTGTTGAACCTGGACCATTCACCTATCTAGGCCATTCCTCCGACACTAAAAAAAGTTCAGCCTCGAGAGAATGAATCTACTCTAGGGAATGACTGTTTGGACTATTTCCAAAGGAAATGAATGCCCTGCACCAACCTCAAAAATAGACCATTCTTCGAAACTGCTCACAACTATGAGCTTCGAAAGAATGACTGTCTAGCGAGGCAGACCAGTCTTCTTGAACACTACTAAGAGTGACCGTGAAGAAGAGAGACTGTCCTAGACCATTCCCTATGTTAACCACAAGGGGAATCACTGTCTATGGTACATCAACAATCCATCGAACCATTTTCATTACGAAAATGATCGTTCGATCTGGACCATTTTCCAAACTGAAAAATTCCTGTCCATCAGAAATCTCAAACCACTTTCCGAACTGGAAAGAAACTGATCATCTTGGACCATTTTTCGAACTTGAAAAATGACTGTCCATAAATCAATAACACATCAGTTCTCCCTCCCAACCTGGGAGTCATCTCTTCCTTTTTCAATAAGGAAGTCATGTCAACAAGCTCTAGTTTGAGTACACAAACTTTTTCATCTTGGACATAGGCTTCACCAAAATGTCTTCTTATCTGCTCATCCATGGAGATATATATTGGAGAACCACTTTCTCTTTTTTGGACTTCATCACAGAGAGTGTAATGCTTGATCTCAATGTAATTCAGTCTTTCTGGAAAACTGGTTTTCTCTGAAGGCTTCATATAGCTCTGATCAATGTAGTATATCATTGTTGGATTCATCTTTTGTTTCTTGCTAGCTCATAACATCGTGGTAGGGATCAAAATGGAACATATCTATGAGAGTTTGTCATGGATTAGCAATCCATCATCCTGGATTTCAGAGTAACCATTCTGATACAATATCTCTATTATAGAAATCTTTTCACCACGCTTCTGCTGTGTATTGAAGGATCTGCACCAAGTTGTTTGAATCCATACAAGATCTTCTTCCATATGCATGCAAGGGTCTCTTTCTGGTATACCTCAAAGAATTTGAGGTTTTTCTACATGTAAATTCCAACCTATGGATATTGAGGACGATATACTGGCTCATGTAGAGGTATGTCTGATTTACAAGAAATCATCATAGCCTTCTCCCTCCATCTGGGAGAACCTCTAGTTCTGAATCTTGCAATGCTTTGATTCATAAGTCTTCGATACACTGTTCTTCATCACAAATTCCACTTCCTATGCTTGATTGCTTTTAGTGAGTTCATATCAGTTTGGTAGTCTTGTGATTTTCGATACACTGACTGGTTGTTCTGTCTTTTCTTTCTCTCTTGGACTCTTCATGTTCTTCCTAATTTTTCTGTTTAGATCTTGAGTTCATGGAGTTTTCTATAGATTCCATGCTCTGAAGATTCCAACTACTTTATTTCATTATAGGATCATGGATGTGGATGGATAACCATGGATTACTTTAAGGCTTCTTTTCGAAGAAGACTTCTTCTGAAGTCACACTGAACATGTGCTGCTTTTCATGGTTGCTACCATGGATAGATACTTCATCATCTTCAATGGATCATATAATTTAGGATTAGCTCCTTCCTAATCCTTGCTTCATGCACAATTGCATGTTCTTATTTTGATAATATAATCGGCTCCCTCCATCTAGGAGAGTCCACGCTTCCATCTGCATCCTTATTTCCTTCTGCAAAGTGTCACAAATCTTTTTCCAATTTCCTCTTGATTGTTGACTTCTCTCTGTTTTTACTTCTTCTAGGTTTCTTCAAGATTGATTCTGATAATAACTTCCACATGAATTGTTACCAGGGGTTGTTGATGTACTTAATCCTTTCATGTGTATTGTCTGACTTGTAGAAATCCTTATCTTGTTGTTCTTCCATAAGTATAGTTTCTCTTTGAACATAATATGTTCTAAGAAATATATGTGGAAGATATGTACAAAAAACATGGTATATACAAGAACTATGAAGAGTGTTGTTTATCTTGTCTTAGAAGAAGAAGTTTGTTTCATCCTTCTTAATCTTCTTTGAAGGTTCCTTTTCTTCGGAAACTGATGCTTCGTGTGTCTCCTTCCTTTTCTTCATCTCGGGACAATGATTCTTGTAGTGACCATACTTTCGACAGTTGAAGCATTGTATTTTTGACATATCTTTCTCTTGATTTGGATTCTTCCTTGAACCAAACTTTATTTTGTTCCTGAAATTATTGAATCTTGCTGTGAAGGTTTGATCATCGTATTTATTTTGAGGTTTCTCTTTTGCACTAATCCTTGATTCTTCTTGTGCACAAGAAGTCCAAATTTCTTCGAATGTAGGATACTCCTTCCTTGTGTTCATACTTGCAACAAATGCTTCCCATGTCTTGGGAATACCGTTGAGTACTATATTTACCAATTCCTTCTCTGAGATGATCTCTTCAATATCTTGTAGTTGATATCATAACTGAGAGGTTCTCACAAAGTATGATGTTATGTTGTCATCATCATTCTTCTTCATGTCATGGAGCTCATTCTTCAGACTCATTACTTGTCCATTGTTTCTGACTGAGAAGAGGTTTGTTAGGGCATCAAACACATTCTTAGATGAGTCAAGATGGGAGATGTAGGGTATCAAGTGGTATTTTATAGAGTCCACTATGATACTCATGGAATTGATGTCACTGTCTTTTAACTTCTCCATAACTGCAACGTTCTGCGGTTCCTTCTCTATTCCTTCTTCAAACTTTGGCTCCACGATCTTTCCTTTCACGATATCTAGCATTTTATTCTTGGAAAGGATGAGGTCAATCCTTGTCTTCCACGCTCTGAAGTTAGAAGCCCCATCTAACTTGTTTTCTGGCTTCATAGAGTAAGTCATGGTTTCCTTGACTGGGTCAACCCTGGGTTTGACCAAAAACTCAAACTTGATGTTTTTGCTTGCTAAGAGTACCAGGAGATGCGCTTGGCTAGGATGAAATAGTCTATTTGGAAATTAGTTCAATTCCTTCACTTAAAGTGCCTCAACGAGAGGGTTAGGGTTTCTGAAACTGCACCTGCTAGTAACCCCAACGACAGTGCTTTGGTAACTGCTCCTGCTAGAAACCCTAGCTGCAGTTCTTCAATGAGCTTAGTATTCTTATGGCTATTCTCCCTTCTAGTGGTTAGACTGAATGAAGGGGGTGTGGGCCCATAACCTGTTAGAATCTAATGGATGTGCTCATTTAACCATAGACAATATCACTATTTTCACCCAACCATAGGCCGAAGCCACCCCCGAGCACCTTAACCTTGATAGAGAATCATTCCGGAAGAAAAACCTAGGCTAGATAGAAAAAAAAAGGGTGGCACACCTTTCTCCAAGGATAGCGCACTAAGAAAGAGGTGATCAGAGAGTCCAAACCATAACCAAGATATAGTCCAAGCCAAAACCGAAATCTGTTAGCTGCAACAGCTGCAACGACAACTCTCCTCCAAACTTGCGCACAAATTGGCCAACTGCAGTGCGCACAAGTGTTGCTTCTACAGTTATGAGAATGCCTTCTAGAATGAAGACTGGCCTCCTGTATTTATACTAAATATGGAAAACTGCCTGGGCTGACTTCTCATTCTGGATGCCTATTTACTTAGTATATAATATTTTCTTTAGCCGACTTCTTCTCTTGGAGGCTAATAACCTAATACAAGTTATCCTCTTGAGCCGACTTGTATTCTAGGGTTATTAGCCAACTAATTATGGTTTCTTCTTGCTTCCCGAAATATTCTATTCTTGTCAGGTTTACACATGGAGGTAAATACCTCCCGCAACTACCATAATATCAACAAGAAATATAGAGCTAGGTGAGGTCTTGATCTAACTTAGGCCAGTAAGTTTGCATAATGGTGAGTAGGTGGAGGAAAAACAAGAGAGAAATGAAAGTCTGCTCTGGACATCCGGTCTTCCAGCATCCTTTGGAGGAAAAGTCTCATATATGAGATCCTCTCAGACCTGAATAACTTCAAGAAACTTAAAACACTACAATAACTGATATAATCAAACCTACATTATACAGTCATCACAACACCCGACTGGATCATCCATGCCTAAACTTTAAGAGTCATAATAAAAGAGTAAGGAAGAGGTTGGTTGCCATTAAACAATAAGTCACAAATATCCTTCCATAACCAGAGAATCAGAGGCCTTGCTAATTTTTTTACAATTGGGAGCTTAGATCTACCATCGATCCTTACAAAAATATCAAAACTGAGTATTTATACTTAAATAAAAATCTCAGGAACATAATCAAGAAGCTACATTAAAGGCATTATGTCTGCATGCTTCCTGATAGGTTGTGCATGTAATTTCTTGTCAGAACGGACCCTGTCAGACACAATCGTGTTTTAGGAATAATCTGCAGTTGAGTTGACCTTCTTACAATCCTTTTTGGGTTTTCCATTTATGTTGGAAATGATGTTCAACCGTCCCCCACCAACATCAATAATTGCTTCATTGGAATTCGAAATACCCAAGTCAAATCTACCTGTTCAGGATGTGGCAACCTTAGCATTCTCCGCCTGGATATGAGCTGGATACTTACGTGGAAGCCTGACGGTGGGCGTGGCTGCTGAAAAAGTGATGGGAGCACTCGACATGGAGGAACGGACGAGAGATGGTCAGGTGGAAAACTGTGAATGGATGAGGAGACTGAAGATGGCATGGGGGTCACACAAGGGGAAGCTGAGGTGTAATGTGATGGAGGTGATGTGGAGCGAGGTGGCACAGGGGGTGAGAGACGAGAAAGGGACATGTATCGGCGAGACAGTGAGTGGAAGACATATGGAGGGAGCGAAAGTGATGAGGGGCATCCACTTGTTGGCCCAGGAGAGGGCACTATGTTCACATGCGCATATCGGGGCTGCGAAAAGCGGTCTGAAACTTCCCTGCTTTTGGCCCCAATGTGGGTCTTTGGCTGACATGTAGCACCTCCACAAACTGCGGTTGTTTTCCTCAGCCCGATCTACCTTTTTTATCCTGTGTGCATGTTGAAGCCCCGATATGATCGATGACCGTCGATCCGAGGGGCACTAATCTTGACCACCCATAATTGCGCGCATCTTATCATGTCACGCCAAGATGTCACATCGTAGCTCTGACTTAGGATTTCAGCCGATTTATGGGTTTTTTCTCATTTTCTTTCATTCTTTTTCCATGGTGTCCCTTCTAAAGGAAGAACACCCCCTTTACCAACATATATGATAACACTCTGAAACCGAGACTCTGCACCTGCAACTGCTTTGAAACTGAGAATGATCGCTCCATTCTCACTGTGATTACTTAAATCTGAGAGTAGTTTCTCTACTCGATTAAGACAAAAAATTCATCTGAAAATGGCTCAATAACTGACACCGATGGTACCTTATCTTCTTTCATGGAGCTAACTCAATCTCAAATACAAGGACCGCTCCCCATGAATCTCATACTATATCATAATCATGGTTGTTATGGTTGTCTTCACGAACATTGGAATTATTTCTTCAATTATGAGAGAAAGTGTCTCGTCATAGTCTTCTCCCTCTTGTTGGGAGAATACTCTGGACACAAATCATGATTTGTACATCTTTACACTGTCACCTGCAACATTCTTGATTTGTTAGGTCAACCTTGGAAATCACCACTGACTTCCTTTCTAGTCTTAAGGAAAAATCCATATCCTAGTTCTTCTGACTAGCTTCCTTCTCTGTTACTGAAACAAGGGCATCTTCCCAGGAGATTTCAGGTCTCCTAGATATAATCTAGTCTTTTCAACTCATGGCATCTAGCTTCCAGTCTCTTCATTTGACCCTTTCTGAGATCAGGCTTACTCTAAGTCTTGATTTCTTCTGAGTCTACAAAAACTTCATAGTCTTTGCATGATATACTTGGTGTTGAATACTAAGTCTTAATATGAAAATCTGAGTCAGGCTTCAAACAAATTCAACTTCTTTGTTAAGGTCGCTTCATTATCCATTGACCCAATGTACTGTGAGTTCTATTATAATGTTTTATCATCTTTGGATCCTTCTGATCATTACAATCAATCTCCATATGAGATACTCTGTATCTTAAAAATAACTTCTTCTTCATCTTCTTTGGTACATGAATGTATACGGTCATGTACATGGTCTGCTTCATGTCTCATCTAATATGTTGCTTCCTGCAATCATCACTATAGCTTCCTTAGGGCACCTGTGACCTGTGTGGAACAAGAATTGCAACAGACAATAATAATACTCTTTATAATAATAATAAAGAAATTGCAAGAACAATCGTCACACTATCTCCTTTAGAGCTATTACTTGTGAGCTTATTGAAACAAAAGATTAAAAGTAGGAAATACAATAATGAGAACAACACTCTTCTAGTGTTGTGATCAATCATTCCTCCATGGTAACTTGGAGGCAAAACAAGAAGCTTCTCCTAGAGGAGATGTTAGTTATATCTGGTAAAATATTACAATAAGCATTCATCTCGATAATGCTCACATGCTACCAAGTATAAAATTTTTCAAAGAGTGTTATCATAACTATAGTGTTTACTTGTAAGTTGTCAAACTTGACATATGAAAATTTGAATCTTATCAACTTGATCAATCAAACCTAGAACCTGGGGTCTTTGTTCTCAATAACGAGTGTTGTTTCTTTTCTTCTGAGTCTCCTTCACTCATGATCACTAGTATTTTCTTCAACCTGTCCTCTGTACTTTAAGACAATATGATATCTTGACATAAATCTGAGTTAGGGAATACACTCTATAATCTCAATTTTAATCAATCTAATACTTTGACCATTGGTTAGTATGATAACTTCAATATATCAAAAGTGCAACCTGGATATTCATAAGATCACAATAATGCCATAACAAGTAGAGGCATATCAAGGTAATTAGACATGGGATGCATAGTTCCTCTGAATGTGCTAGATATGAGATCCTTCTGGATCTATGATTGTTAAAAGATCCTTTCTCCTGCAAATACCCTTTAGAATAATAATACATTTTAAACACATGTAAGTACATACCTCTGATAGTATCTTGCTAGGGTAAGGTGCACTAGGAGAATAGAACAACAGTCCCAACACTTCACAAAAAAATTTACTACAACTGCAGCTGGTGCTAGCACTACAACTGATGTTGTAATTGGAATGAAGAAACTGGTACTGCCAATGCAATTGATACTGCACCTAATACTGCAACTACCACTGATATTGCAACTGTAATTGGTTCTTTAACTGCAACTGTAACTTAGGGTTTTATGAGGAAACCCTAATTTTTCAAACTTTAAAGTTTGGAATTATGATCCAGGGACTAGATTCACTGGGTTGGGAGAGTAGGTTGGAGCTGTCTGTTTTAAAAAAATTCAAGTTTTACCCCTTGAGACTTGACTTGCGAAAATCTGGACTAGTACTTCTGGTTTCCTAGTTTTTTCGATACTAGTCAAAACTAGGGTTTGAATTTCAAGAGGTTCTGTCCACTAAAATGGTGCGCACAAGTTGGAAAAGAGTGCACTAGGGTAGCACACACTTCCATAGATGGTTTTTGTTCAGAAACTCGCTTCCAATAAAATCCCTAATTTTCTTGTACGAAAACAATGACGTTTTTGGTTACCCAATGAAATGTGCTCTCTTCAGTTTAGCTCTGATACCATGTTAAATTTTAATGTTTTTCAAGGATAATAACACAAATAAGGATCACTGAGAGAAACACAATCACAAGGTACACAACATTTATCCTGGGAAACCCTCATGGGGGAGAAAACCCAACAAAAACTTCCTTAATATAGATTTCTGATACAATGCCAAGAGAAAAGACCAAACCACCAAGAATATCCAAGACTAAGCATGCACATCTCTCTTCTCCTTCTTCTAACTGCAACTTCCTTCAAAACTTGCACACTATATGAGTGACTTGAGTGAGTGAGTAAGTGAGGCACCATCCTCACTTATTTATACTAGCTAGGAGGCGCTAGGGTTGTGTCTCTTCACCAAGTTGGGCCGACTTCTTCAACTAGTGGCTAAAATCACTTTAACTAGGGGACAAATTTACAAACAACACCATATAACTATGGTTTGACCAATCCACAAAAGGGGATTTGGTCTTAACAAGACCCGACATGATCAATCCACAAAGGGGGATTTGATCTATAAGAAAATAATTCAAATATCATTAGAATATTCTTTGTAGTTACAACATTTCAACACAACAGTTGTAACTTAAGATGTTTTTCTTAGGCCCTTCATAGTGACACACAAAACGTACAACACTAACTGACCACTGATGATGGGTAGCGCCTCGAAATAGGCTTGAGTTCTGCAATGTATTAATCAAAAGGGGACCTGAAAAGGTACTTGCACTAGGTGGCTACAACAATGGTAACTTAAGATGTTTTTCTTATGCCCATTGCAGTGATTTTGGCCACTGATGAGGGTTAGCACCTCGAAACAAGTGTGAGTTATGCGATGTATTATTCAAAAGGGGACCTGAAAGGGTACCTTCACTAAGTGGCTACAACAATCATAACTTAAGATGTTTTTCTTAGGCTCTTTGCAGTGACACAAAATGTACACAATTGTCTGGCCACCGATGAGGGGTAGTGCCCTGAAATAGGCATGAGTTCTGCGATGTATTATTCAAAAGGGGACTCGAAAGGGAACACGCACCGGGTGGCTACAATAGTCGTAACTTAAGATGTTTTTCTTAGGCCCTTTGACACATAGAACATATATCACTATTTGGTCACTGCTGAGGGGTAGCACCCCGAAACAAACGTGAGTTACAACTGGGTAGCCACCCTTATGTTACAACTGGGTGGCTACAATAGTCATAACTTAAGATGTTTTTCTTAGGCCCTTTGTGTGACAAACAAAAGGTAACCCATTTATGGTAAAATAATATTATATTGAGTAAAATGTATAAGAATGAGATATGAGATTGTAATGACAACGAGAGCCATATATACCCACGCAGGGGTGCCCTTTCATTAATAGACATATCTTTTGGATAAGACACGTCTTTTCGTTATGGATGTATTATTTATTATTATTTAATGATTATTTATTATATTTAAATATTTTGTATATATTTATGTTTGTTACATAGCCTTCCCCTTTAGAAATTCTTTTTCCTCAAAGCATATTTATGGAGAGGCTTACATCTTTGTTCTAGCTTGCAATGTCTTCGCATGATTCTCATTTTTTTGGCATTGTCAAGATTGACGATACAAGACGATAAGAGTGACGAATATTTGAGTAGAACCGTTGAACTGTGAAATGGTTAGACCATCCTAAATCAATCTTTTGCGGAACGTCGCTCTTTCACAATGAATTGTTATCATGAGACTTAATTGCACTGATATCAATATTTTTTCGGACAATAAGTTAGTCGTTCTCGTCCTGAATGGCATTGATATTCTGATTGGTTAAGATATCTTCTCTTATGATTTGGAAGTCGATAAATATTTCTTATAACATTATTTTCCCTTATCATGTTTGTAGAGTTTTGTTGGTTTAATTTCGGTATATGATTTTCTTCTTTATACATTGGTGTTGCTTTCTTGATTGCTAGATTTACACTTGTAATTTCCATCATTTGTACTCCAACATCCGAGTATGTTCTTTCTTTAGCTGGTTTGTCATCTTCCTGAGTTGTGATAATAACTGGATCTGTATTTGTTCTTTTCTCCTTATATTGGATTCTTTCACTTGAAGACTTCGATACTTCCTCCTTGCTAAGTTGTTCTAACTTATCTTCCAACGAATTCTTATCATTCTTTATCTTTTTAATCTGTGTGAGTAAACTTTGATTATGAACCTTTAGGCGTGAGTTTTCTTCCTTATCCGATTTTTCGACTTTGTTCTTGTCTTCCTTCTTAGATTTTTCCTCTTTCAACATTCTGATTTGTTCCAATAATATTTGATTAAGGTTCTTTAAATGCGAGGTTTCTTCATCTTTTTCCGATAATTTCTTTCCGAGGTCCTGATTTTCTTGTTCCAATTTCTGAACACATTATACCCCTTGACTTCTTGATCTGTGTAAGTTTTTTTTCACTGTGGTCTTTTAAGTAGGACATTTCTTCGTTTTTTCCCCTGATAACTTCGTCAAATTCTTTTTGCATCCTTTGCATTGTTTTTTTCCTTTCCTGAAGTATTACTTCTGAGACATCGTTAAAGTCTTCTAGTGTTATTGATTCTGTCTCTGATGTAGTGTCTTGTAATGTTATCATCTTCTCCTTATGGGGAAATGTTACAAATTTTTTCTCCATATTTAAGATGAAGGTACCTAGATTTTTAAACTAGGATAACCAGATAATGATGTCGATTTCTTCTTTATACATAGTTGTAACATATAATTGAGATATATATTCACATTCATCTTGCCTTGTGACCTTTATGACTTATATATGGATTTTTATATTAATACATAGATATAACCTTGTTTATTTCCCCCACTTTAAAAAACATCCACTTAATATTATTTTTCTTTTGTATGTTTCTTTGAAAATTTCAATTCAATTTGGAACTTAGGTAAATTTTTAATTAAATTGAATTCGTCCTTTTATATTATTTTATATCCTTTTATTAGTTAACGTGTCTCTCGATGTATGAACGTATAGATATGTATAGACACCACTGGTTGATGATTAATTTCCCTTGTACGAGAAGGTACACAATTTTTTTTTAAATGACGAATGTACGGACACGATTTTTTTAAATGTATTTTTTTTAAATGACGATATGTACGACGATATGTACGACAAATGTCGATTTTGCTGCCGATACGATGCCTAATAGTCTTCTGTATGGACACGATTTCAGGCAGTATGGCTTAACAATTTTGCGATCCATGTTATTGACCCACGATTTTACCCGGGGCAATGATATATACGGTGAGCAATATCCATCCTGCTGCAGAGTCATTAAGACTTTGTCAGTGCATGGATATTCTCACATGTATTCGGATAACGACTGCATACGCATCGACAAATCACCGCATGAACCATGGGATGGTCCTAGCATGTTAGACATGCATATTCCCATCGCATGCACGATCTCCTCCACGTCAGCGCCTGGATCCAAGAACCCTTGGCCCCCTGCGCCATTTCTGTTTTCCGTTTGCTGCTTAATGGATGCATGTAAGTCTTGACTAATGGATGCATGGTTTTCGAGGTGATCCGGGATCCGCCGTATTTCTGTACTCTGATGGATTGGGTAGATTTCGTGGGAGGTCGAGGCGTGGTGAGCAATATCCAACATTCATCCCGAGTTTAATTATCCATCTACCCACGCTCTGGTTCTCAACATATCCAGAACCGATTTCATTCAGCTAGGTTTTCTTCCGTCTTCCGAAAAGGCTTGCAATTCTTCTTTGCTAGTTTGTTGACTGAGATCTTCTTAGGCGCGGGGAATCTTCCAAGCTCATCCAGATACAGGTAAATTTTAAACTCGAATTACCCCGTCGTATCAAATCGAGTCGAGCCTCTATTTTATGGAAAAAAATGCTATTTTGAGGGTTAATTCGGTTAGTTTGACCCTATTCAAACTCTGCAAAACTATTCAAACTCTGCCCTGCCACTTGTCATATCCGTTATTCAAACTCGGGAAAATGGGGGTTTATTCGGTTATTTAAATAGGATTGACAAACAAGTTTAAGCAGGAGCTAATTTGGCGGATCACCTCATTTCTACAGTTTTTTAAATCATTTTTTTAAATACGAATCTCTAAACCCACCGTTTTCAACAATTTATTACGTAAATGGCGATTTACCTAAACCCACTGTTTTCAACAAATTTACGTAAATGGCGATTTCTAATTATACAATTAGAAATTACGTTGTTAATTGCATTGGCATATATCCATGGATATACTCACATATATACATTACTTTATTATACATGTGGCTAGGCACCGAATCCTTTAACTTTGAATGCTAATTAGTTTTTTAATTAACCAATTTTGTATTTTTTTCATCTTTTCCATAGTTTAATACTTTATTATTATTTTTCAATATTTAAATTTATTTATTTATGGTACTATTGTGATCAAATGAGGATCACCTTATTTCTACAGTTTTTTAAATTCGAATCTCTAAACGTCCATTCAGCTTTGAATGCTAATTAGTTTTTTAATTAACCAATTTTGTATTTTTTTCATCTTTTCCATAGTTTAATATTTTATTATTATTTTTCAATATTTAAATTTATTTATTTATGGTATTATTGTGATCAAATGAGAATCACCTCATTTCTACAGTTTTTTAAATACGAATTGTTCAAAATAGTTGCAATACACGTCCATTTTGCTCGTGACTAGAAATACATTTTGCTGCAAATTGTTCCAAATTGCCCAATTCTAACTTCAGTAAGTTTTGTCTAAATTGTTTAGACGAACAGATTGCTGCGAGTTTTATAGTCTTAAATCGGTGCGGTTGTACGAGACAAACTGCTCGCGCTTTTCAACAAATTTTCTGCAATTTCAGTTCAATTCAAGGTAATTTCTTGGTCGCAACATTGTTTTTCTTGTAAATTTGTTCTTTGACGATCTTTTCTCATGATTTACAAAAAGCAAAAAAAACAATGAAATTAAAACAAGGTGTACCTTTTATCCACATATATTATCTAATTCATTCATATAATTCATATAAAAAAAATTCTTAATTTATATATAAAGTTTAATATTTTATTAAACATTTTACATTAATCCATAATTAAATTTTTTTCTTAATTCATATAATATTTTAAATAAAGTTTAATATTTTATTAAACATTTTACATTAACTAATTACTAATCCATTGTAATATATCCAATTCAAATCAAACTTTCAAGTAGTCATAAGATAATAATAGATACTAATCATAAGATATAATCTTCAATAATAACATATGTAATGAAAATGTAAGCCTACCCATCCTTTATCTTTAAGATTGTGTCCATTTAAAATCAAACTTTCAAGTAATCATAAGATAACAATAAATACTAATTAATAATAACACATACTAATCAATGATAACAATAAATACTAATATATTCTTCAATGATAATATATGTAATG
>ML779028.1:368966-420810 GCA_009831015.1 Picea engelmannii
ATATTCTCTTGTAGGACACAAGCTACACACATTAAAACTCATTTTCAAAATTTCTTCCTTAGCAAGTAAGATTATATCGATTAGTTATTGAAAATAGTAATTATTAAATATATATTTTCAAAATATATGATTTTATCAAATTAAAAGTGGTTATATTTAAATAATAAATTTAGAAAATACAAAAATATTAAACTTAAAAATAAAGATGTTGAGATATAAAAATATATTATGGACATTGTAATTTGAAAAAATATATTAATATTTTTTGGGGTTGGACTAAAATTCTAAAATGTTTTTGATTGGCTAAGATTTAGTTTTTCTATAATATTAAAAGATAGATTAACAATCCAAAACCTCAAGACATTTGGAAAATGAAGGTTTATCTCTTTACTACAAACAAGTCATTAAGATGGCATGATTTTCCTCTCAAGACATGGAAAATGGAGATTTACCTCCTTACTACCAACAAATCATTTAAGATGACATGGTTTTTCCTTAAATGAGATGAAAAATCAAACTAAATTCTCTAATAAATTAATGATAAATATTCTCACTATTAATTAACACCTAAATTATAATAAATTTYGTAACTTTTAAAATTATAAAAATTAAATTAAATTAAAAAAAAAACTTATTAATATTTTTCAATTTACAAGAACGGTTACAAATTGATCATACTTTACATATTTCAATTTAAAGAAATATTAAAATTAAAATTTAATTTATTTTAAAATTTAACATATTAGAACTGTTACAAATTGATCATACTTCACATATTTCAATTTAAAGAAATATTAAAATTAAAACTATATTTATTTTAAAATTTAACATATTAGGATTTAGGATATTTACATAAAGAAATTTTAGTTTAAAGAAATATTAAAATTAAAATTAAAATTAAAATCTTTTAAAATTTTAATATATTCCGATTTCTACATTAGAGAGTAAAATAAGAAAAACAATTATTCAAGAAATAGAAATTGAAAATACAATTCAAATTCAAATTCTGCAATCCGTTTGGCATGCTAATTATATAAATCGAGAAGGGGCAGCCGAATTATATAAATCTTGAAGGTATAACATATTATCTACTAACCCAATGTGTTTTATGTGAAATTTGAGAGGTTTTTACCATGCGAGTCACTCTGAGGTTTTTAAGTTTAAATAATCATAAACTATGTCATGCCATTTGTACAGAAAACTTCTACCAAGAGAATAAGGTCAAAATAAGGATATGAATTGAATAGATTATTGCAAAAGTGATTCTAATCTCTGATCCAAAATGGAACCGCTGTTTCTATTTAGATTTAAGATAGTTTTGACCAACATTCATGCATGAGATCAAAACAAAACATACACATCGTTTGGCAGTTCTAACAACCCTCCAAACAAGACTCCGGAGCATTTACAAAAACTGTAAAATCTACCACTATTCTCGAGATACATAAAAACTTTGTCTGCAGTTGTAGGCCCTGTCTCCGCACGCATGATTAGTGGACCTTCCTCCTTGTAAAGAACTCTGAACATAATATTCACAAAAAACTTCGACCATGGTTTTGAAATCCAAAAACCAGAACTGTGACCGGATGTTTGGAAGTCACCAAAAGCTTAGTTGTTGCATCCCTGATTTGTTTATATTGTTATGCTAAGATGTGATCTTTCCTCAGAAAGCAACAACAGTGGCTTTTCCTAACAAAGGAATTATCGCATCCATTGTCTTCCTTTTGATCTCCATCTTCAGCTGCAAAGGAATTGAGATTTAGCTTAAACAAATTACAACTACTACTCGAAACTATTTTAAGAAAGTAGGGATTGGGTAATGGATTCTAACTCTGGCCCAACTGACGAATCAGAGGATTACATTATTAATTCTGAGTCTTTCGAAGGTGAGTAAAATTTAAAGATTCCATTGTTCCAAAGCAAACGTTGTGCTATTTATTCAGTTACTTTTGAAGGAGAGAACCATGCAATCACTTCATCGTCAATGAGAGAACCATGCTAACCATAGCGAAGGGGATGTCAAAGAAAAAGGAGAGTGGTCTTTGAAATTTAAAAAAATTCAAAAAATGTGCGGGAGATAAAACGGAGGGTCTATGAAATTTTACAAAATTCAAAAATTTAAATGCAGTAATATCGTTGTTGTAGCATTTTTTTCCCCATAAAATAGAGGCTCGACTCGATTTGATATGATGGGGTAATTCGAGTTTAAAATTTACCTGTATTCGGATGAGCTTGGAAGATTCCCCACGCCTAAGAATATCTCGGTTAGCAAACCAACAAAGAAGGATTGCGAGCCTTTTCAGAAGACGGAAGAAAACCCATCTGAATGAAATCGGTTTTGGATATGTTGAGAACCAGAGCGTGGGTAGATGGATAATTAAACTCGGGATGAATGCTGGATATTGTTCGCCGCACCTCGACCTCTCACAAAATCTACCCAATCCATCAGAGTACAGAAAGATGGCGGATCCCGGATCACCTAAAAAACCATGCATCCATTAGTCAAGACTTACATGCATCCATTAAGCAGCAAACGAAAAACGGAAATGGCGCAGGGGGGCAAGAGTTGTTGGATCTAGGCGCTAACGTGTAGGAGATGGTGCATGCGATGGGAATATGCATGTCTAACATGCTAGGACCATCCCATGGTCCATGCGGTGATGTGCCGATGCGTATGCAACTGTTATCTGGATACATGTGAGAATATCCATGCACTGACAAAGTCTTAATGACACTGCAACAGGCTGGATATTGCTCGCTGATATATACAGTGATTGAGTGACAACTGTACGGAACTGCAGTTGACTGTCCCAATTGTTTGTACGAACTGAATTCTCGAGTGGAAAATTAAGACAAATGTACGACGAAGAATATTTGTACGGAGTGAAAACAATTCAGACGATAATTTGTGGCTATACGACTATTGGTGTATGGTCCCTAAAATTTAGTTGTACGGCTTGTTTTTTTTTTTGTTGCGGCAAGTAATTCTTAAATGTTGAAGCAATAGAGTTTTTATTTTTTTATTTTTTAAATTCTGATATATTTTATTTTTTTCTTGATTTCTTGGTAGCAAAATATTTTTTTTCTTCAATGGAATTTGATTTCTTAAATTGGCCAAAGGTCGGTTGGTGGTCAAGGATATGATCAAAGAAACTCTTAAGAAACTATAGTTGTGGCCAAAATCCTCCAGTGACGTCACTAAGAGAAACTCAATTTTTGATCAAAGGTTGATGGCCAAAAGCCAAGATCAGAACGAGCTTTGATACCACGGTGACAAACAAACGTGTTTGACAATTATAACAATATAAACTTTAAATAGGATAGAATAAGGTAATCCATTTATGGTAAAATAATATTATATTGAGTAAAATGTATAAGAACGAGATATGAGATTACAATGACAATGGGGGCCATATATGCCCTCGCAGGGGTTCCCTTTCATTAATAAACATGTCTTTTGGATAAGACACGTATTTTCATTATGGATATATTATTTGTTATTATTTAATGATTATTTATTATATTTAAATATTCTGTATATATTTATGTTTGTTACACTTTACAGTGACATGGAGCGTACAACATTGTCTGGACACTGATAAGGGGTAGCGCCCCAAAACAAGCGCGAGTCTTGCGATGTATTATTCAAAAGTGGACCTGCACTGAGTGGCTACAACAAGCGTAAGTTAAGATGTTTTTTTTAGTCCCTTTTCAATGACACAGAGAATGTACAACACTGTCTGGCCACTCATGAGGGGTAGCGCCCTGAAACATGCGTGAGTTCTTTGATCTATTATTCAAAAGGGGACCCAAAAGGGTACCTACACTTGGTGGCTACAACAATCGTAACTTAAGATATTTTCCTTAGGCCCTTTGTAGTGACACACATAACGTACAACACTGTCTGGCCACTGATGAGGGGTATTGCTCTGAAATAGGTGTGAGTTATACAATGTATTATTCAAAAGGGGACCCAAAAGGGTACCTGCATTGGTTGGCTACAACAGTCGTAAATTAATTTGTTTTTCTTAGGCCCTTTTTAGTGACACACAAAATGTACAACACTATTTGGGCACTGATGAGGGGTAGCACCCTGAAACAGGCATGAGTTCTGCGATGTATTAATCAAAAGGGGACTCGAAAGGGTACCTGCACTAGGTGGCTACAACATTCGTAACTTAAGATGTTTTTATTAATCCTTTTGTAGTAACACACACAACCTACAACATTGTCTGGACACTAATGAGGGATAGTGCCCCAAAACAGGTGTGAGTTCTGTGATGTATTATTCAAAAGGGGACCCAAAAGGGTCCCTGTACTGGGTGTCTACAACACTCAGAACTTAAGATGTTTTTATTAGGTCCTTTATAGTGACACAAAAAAAATACAACACTGTTTGGCCACTTATGAGGGGTAGCGCCCAAAAACAAGCATGACTTCTGCAATGTATTATTCAAAAGGGGACCCACAACGGTACTTGCACTGGGTGGCTACAACAATCGTAACTTAAGATGTTTTTCTTAGGCGCTTTGTAGTGATACACATAACGTACAACATTGTCTAGCCATTGATGACGAGTAGTGAGTTCTACGATGTATTATTCAAAAGGGGACCCGGAAGGGTACCTGCACTGGGTGGCTACAACAATCGTAACTTAAGATGTTTTTATTATTCCCTTTGCAGTGACACACATAACATACAACACTATCTGTCCATTAATGAGTGGTAGTGCCTGGAAACATGCATGAGTTCTGCGATGTATTATTCAAAAGGGGACTCGAAAGGGTACCTGCATTGGGTGGCTACAACAGTCATAACTTAATATGTTTTTCTTATGCCCTTTGTAGTGACACCGAACATACAACACTGTCTAGCCATTGATGAGGGGTAGCGCCCTGAAACATGTGTGAATTCAATGATGTATTATTCAAAAGTGGACCTGAAAGGGTACCTGCAATTGGTGGCTATAATATTCGTAACTTAATATGTTTTTCTTAGGCCCTTTGTAATGACACAAAAAAATACAACACTTTATGGCCACGGATGAGGGGTAGCGCCGCAAAATATGAGTGAGTTCTGCGATGTATTATTCAAAAGGGGACTCGAAAGAGGGGTAGCACCCTGAAACATGTGTGAATTCAATGATGTATTATTCAAAACTGGACCCGAAAGGGTACCTGCAATTGGTGGCTATAATATTCGTAACTTAATATGTTTTTCTTAGGCCCTTTGCAATGACACAAAAAAAAATACAACACTTTATGGCCACAGATGAGGGGTAGCACCGCAAAATATGAGTGAGTTCTGTGATATATTATTCAAAAGGGGACTCGAAAGAGTACATGCACTGGATGGATACGATAAAAGTAACACAAAATGTTTTTATTAGGCTCTTTCCAGTGACACGTAGAACATACAACACTATTTGGCCATTGATGAGGGGTAGTGCCCCGAAACATGCGTGAGTTCTGCGATGTATTATTCAAAAGGGCACTCGAAAGGGTACCTGCAATGAGTGGCTACAACAGTCGTAACTTAAGATGATTTTCTTAGGCCATTTGAATAATACAATGCAATTTTTCTTAGGCCCTTTGCAACGACACACAAAAAGGACCTAAGAAACATTGCATTGTATTCTTCAAAGGGCCCAAGAAAGACATCTTAAGTCACAACTATTGTAGCCACCCAATGAAGGTAACATTTCGTGTCCCCTTTTAAATAATACATCATAGAACTCATGTCTATTTCTAGGCCTACCCCTCATCAGTGGCCCGACAATGCTATACGTTCTGTGTGTCACTACAAAAGGCCTAAGAAAAACATCTTAAGTTACAACTATTCTAGCCACCTAGTGCAGGTACCCTTTTGGGTCCCCTTTTGAATAATACATCGCAGAACTCACACCTATTTAGGGGTGCTACCCCTCATCAATGACTAGACAATGCTGTATGTTCTGTGTCACTACAAAGGGCCTAAGAAAAACATCTTAAGTTATGATTGTTGTAGCCACCCAGTGCAAGTACCCTTTCTTAGGTTCCCTTTTGAATAATATATCACATAACACATAACACACACCTGTTTCGGGGTGCTACCCCTCATTAGTGGCCAAAAAGTGCTATACGTTCTATGTCACAGTAAAGAGCCTAAGAAAAGCATCTTAAGTTCCGACTGTTGTAGCCACCTAATTGTAGGTACCCTTTTGAATAATACATTGCAGAACTCACGCTTATTTTGGGGCGCTACCCCTCATCAATGGAAAAACAATACTGTACATTTTGTGTGTCACTACAAAGGGCCTAATAAAAATATCTTAAGTCATGACTATTGTAGCCACCTAGTGCAGGTTCCATTTTGGGTCCCCTTTTGAATAATACATCGCAAAACTCACGCATGTTTCAGGGAACTATCCCTCATCAATGGCTAGATTGTGCTGTACGTTCTGTGTGTCATTGCATAGGGCCTAAGAGAAATGTCTTAAGTTACAACTGCTGTAGCCACCTAGTGCAAGTACCCTCTCAGGTCCCCTTTTGAATAATACATCATATAACTCATGCCTGTTTCGGGGCACGACCCCTCATTAGTGGCCAGATAACGCTGTACCTTCTATGTGTCACTGTAAAGGGTCTAAGAAAAACATTTTAAGTTATGTCTGTTGTAGCCACCCAGTGCAGGTACCCTTTCAGGTCCCTGATTTGAATAATACATTGCAAAAATCACACCTGTTTCCGAGCACTACCCCTCATCAGTGGTCAGACAATGCTGTATGTTCTACGTGTCACTGCAAAGGACATAAGAAAAACATCTTAAGTTACGACTGTTGTAGCCACACAGTGTAGGTACCCTTTCACGTCCCCTTTTGAATAATACATCACAAAACTCACGCATGTTTCGGGGTGCTACCCCTCATTAGTGGCCATAATTTTCTATACGTTATGTGTGTCATTCCATAGAGCCTAAGAGAAACATATTAAGTTACAACTATTGTATCCACCCAGTGCAGGTACCCTTTCAAGTCCCCTTTTGAATAATACATTGCATAAATCATGCTTGTTTCAGGGCGATACCCCTCATTAGTGGCCAAACAATGTTGTACGTTCTATTTGCCACTACAAAGGGCCCAAGAAAAAAATATTAAGTTACAACTATTGCAGCCACACAATGCAGGTACCCTTTCGTGTCCCCTTTTGAATAATACTTCGCAGTACTCATGCCTATTTTTGGGTGCTACCCCTCATCAATGGCTAAACATTGCTGTATGTTTTGTGTGTCACTGCAAAGGGCCTAAGAAAAACATCTTAAGTTACGACTATTGTAGTCACCCAGTGAAGGTACCCTTTTAGGTCCCCTTTTGAATAATACATCACAGAAATCACACCTGTTTTGGTGCGCTACCCCACATCTGTGGCCAAACAATGTTGTACAATGCAACAATGCTCAAAGCATCAAATTGTGCATGGTTTGCCTCTTGTCTCTTGCAATAACTTTATCTTTCATAGTTGTGCACTTGGTAAACATCACAAAGATCCATTTCTATATAACTACTCATGGTTAGCACACACACCATTAGAATTGATTCATACTGACATAAGTGGACCATTTCCCATTCCATTATTTTAGGTGCATGATACATTCTCACATTTATTAAACTAAAAAGTAAAGTTTTTGACATTTTTGTTGCTTTCAAAGAACTTGTTGAAAATTGATATGGATATTTAATTAAAATAATTCACACCGATCATGGTTGGGAGTGTGTCATTAAAAAATTCATTGATTGTTCCTCAACACATGGCATCTAATTGAAACATGAAGTACCTTACACACCACAAGAAAATGATGTAGTCTAACATGAAAATCACACAGTTAAAGAAAAACGACCATTGTATGGTTGAATATAAAAATTTAGCTCCTTAGTTTTGGGTTGAAGTGATCAATTGTGATAATTATATCTTAAAATGTACTCCTAAGGCAATAATGGATGTAACTCTAGAAGAAGTTTGGTTTAAAATCAAACTTGATGTGAGTGATCTCAAAGTGTTTCAGTGTAAAGGTTGGGCCCACATTCTAAATGAAAAACATAAAGCAACGAAACCAAAATTAAACAATGCATCATTATTGGCTATTTCTAAGATATTAAAGTGTATAGGATATTTGCACCTAAAAATTCAAAATTTATCTTTTAGAGAGATTTGATTCGATGAATACTCATTGGCTTGTGTGATAATTACAACTTCTTTGCCATTTTTTTTTCTCTTCTCCAAAACTTGTGTCTTTTTTGAATGACGACGATCCTTCTTTAGATGTCGACTATGCACTAGAGATAACATATCCTCTTCCTCAACTGCAACGTAATGACCCCACACCTTTTGCTACACCTCTTTTGAAACGAGTCCTGAAAACAAGGGGAGTAACTAATCCAACTAATTATTGCAGTGCTCCTAAGGTGTGTCCAATTGGTTTAGGAATTATGGCCAAGCATATTGACATTGAATATATTTAAACTTATAAATATTTAAGTTGTCAACTTGAATGGGAAGAAGCTATGGAGAAATAAACTTAACTCCTTATTGAAAAAATGACACCTCTGACCTAGTTCTTCTACTAGAAGGTCACAAAATTGTTCATTACAAGCGGGTCTACAAAATTAAGTTTTTAGTGGATGGAAGTGTGGACAAATTCAAATCTCACCTTGTTTCCAAAGGCTTCTCTCAAGTTGAAACTATTGATTACTTATAAAATTTTTCCTTGTTGCAAAGATGGATTCAATCCAGTGTGCTCTCTCACTTGTTCCTTCATAAGGTTGGGAAGTACATTAGATGGACATGGAAAACACCTTTTTGCATGGAGACTTGAATTTATAAATCTACATAGAACAACCTCCTAGTTTTTCTCAAGGTGACTCCTCTCTTGTTTGTGCCTTCAAGAAGTCATTTTATGGTCACAAGCAAGCTCCCTTGCTTGATATGAACAAATGAATACTTTTCTTATTTGTTTTGGATTTTCAAGGTGTAATTTGATCCCAATATCTACACTAAAAATGTCAGCAATGACCTCATTCTTGTTATCTATATTAAAGACCTACTTATCACTAGGAATAGTCACCACTAGATCGACCACATGAAATATAATTTTATGACTTAGTTTAAGATCTCTGATTTGGGCCTCTTTCATTACTTTTTTGGTATTAAAATCCATCAATTTGAAAATGGGATCTTCATGTCCCAATGTGATTATGTCCTTAACCTTCTACACAAGTTTCATGTGGAACATTCCAAGTTCAACCTTTTTCATTTTCAGTGAGGTGTCAAAATTTTTGCCAAGTGTTCAACTTCCAAGGTTGATCCTACTTTATAAATTTAGTTGGTAGGAAGTCTTGTACTTGATCCATACCCAACCATACATCTCCTTTGTTGGTTTAGTTTCTCATTTTAAGTAGGATCATTATGAGTTTCATTGGAAGAAAACAAAACATTTAACACAATGATTGATTTGACTAGATATGAGATCTCAAAACAAGAACTCTACCACTAAAAACCCATATTTTTGTATAAAAAAACACCAAAATGAACCCTCAAATTGAAAAGTGGTGCGTTAGTAACTATTTTTATTTTTATTTAGGGGAGGGGGTTTAAAATTACAACATTTTGTAGCTATGACTTTAAAAATATGTATTGTCGTTGACCAAAACTTTAAAATCAACCCCTAATTGAAAAATGGTGCTAGCAATAACACACTTATTTTTAGGGTTAAAAATAATACTTGTTTAAAACCATGGTCTTAAAAATATATACCATTGCAACTAAAACCTTAAAATCAATCACCAAATCGAAAAGTGGTGCTACCATTGGCACCCCTTTTTTCTGGAGGCCTAAAATTGGAATATCTTTAAAACCGTACCTTAACAATCGATACGATTGTAACAAAAATCTTATAATCAACCATTGAATTGAAAATTGGTTACCATACAAACATCATATAAAAATGTTTGACGCAATTATTGAAAGTTATTCATGGATTTCGGGACACCATTAGAATTTGCATATCTTTAGATGAATCAATAGATAAATATGTAGATCACTTATATTCTTCTCTATTATTAATGAGTGCACCATCTTAGTCTACATGTATTCTTAACATTTCAGATGTTACAAACCTTCTAGATCTATGTTTAGATTCACTAGACTACCATATTGCAACTATTTCTTGCGTGAATAACCTCTTAATATTTTGTAGTGTTGGAGTGAAGAGTGCCTCTCTTTGTCAAATGGAAGTCATAAACAACTATGTCAATATCCTCTAATTTTAAGATGTTTGTGCAATGATGATTTATAGTTTGACCCTTTCTTTTTATTTTTTTGTTAATCTATTTCTTGAATACCATCTCTAGCTTGTACACACCATTAAATGTGTGTGTATTTGTTGCATAAAAATGTACTTCAACTGCTATAAATTCTTCATTTATGTATTCACCTTCATAATTTTTGTAATCCATAATGGATAACCATGTGGATCTCTAGGTGCTAAAATGACAATCATGCAACCGTCCTTAATATCTTGTATCGAGAAACTATAGTGTTCTTCGATGGCTTCATGTTGTGCACATGATCTTCTATACCCAATATATGTTTCTCTTTGCATTTGGTTGTGAAGACTCAATAACACTTTGAAATTTATGTTGTTCAACAACATTTCTTTCTTCATCTTCATTTTGTTAAATTTAGAGCTGCTATTAAGTTCTTTTCAATTTACTAGAGAATAATAACATGAGTAGGATCATTGAAAGAAACACAATCACAAGGTACACAACATTTTATCTTGGGAAACCCTCATGGGTGTGAAAACCCAACAAAAAATTCCTCAATAATAGATTGCCAATAAAATGCCAAGACTTAGAAAAAAACACTAAAGAATATCCAAAACTGAGCATGCGCCTCTCCTCTCCTTCTTTTAACTGCAACTACTGTTGGCAAATATTGAACAAGCAATGAATGCGTGTTGATAGTTGTTGTCATTGATGGCAAATTTGCAGACAACGAATGGTTGTTGTCATTGATGGGTTTGTATCAGTCAGATTGCAACAAGATCACGGTTCAATCGTAACCGTTGAATCCAAAATGAATCTGGACCGTAGTTTATAGCCCTTGTCGGAGAGAGGATCTGAGCTGTCAGATCGGAAGCAGACACCCGTCAGTCGTCCGATCTGCAGAAGCTGCGAGGGAGATAAGCATGGCAATGATCGGGCGCCACCGGGAGAAGCTCGACAGGAGGCTTCATCGGAGAATCGGGGATCCGGACTTTGATATGTCCAATTCACTTGACAACGAAAACCCCGAAATTGCGATATGTGATTTCGCGATTTAATCGCAGCCGTTAAAGCAAGAATGAGATCTGGACCGTTGATTTTCTTCATCGGAGAATCGAGGATCGAGACTTTGAAATGTCAAATTCACTTGACAACGAAAACCTCGAAATCGCGATATGCGATTTCGTGAATTGATCGCAGTCGTTAAAGAAAGAATGAGATCTGGACCATTGATTTCCTTCATCGGAGAATCGGGGATCGGAGGATCGGGAATTCCGTAGGCATGTGCATGGTGACATAGAAAATGACGAAACCTCGATGAGAGGTTTGACCGAGGTCGTGTGTTGACGGTCATATGGGCCTATAGCCAGCAGGGCTAGCGCGTGGAAAGGGGCGCATCAGAATCGGGGATCAAAACTTAGAAATGACAAAGTCACTTGACATCAGGAGTGCCGATTTCGTGATATGCAAAATCGTGATGTAATCTGAGCCGTCAGATCAGGCTTTGATCTAGACTGTTGATTCTAGACCGTGTCAGAATTTCGGGGATCGCAACATGGAATGGCAAGTGAATAAATGAAACGAGACTTCCGAAATCGCGATACGCGATATTGCGATTCAATCGCGACCGTTGAGACAAGATCTGACCTGGACCATTGATCTAATATCTATTACGAATTCGCAATATGCGAAATCACGAAAGCCCCTTTCGCATAAAACTGTGGTCACAGATCTTGGTCACGAGAAGAGAAGGAGTCATCCCAGATAAGCTCCATTTCAGAGTTTCGGAGATTGCGATGTGAAAGTGTTGAGAAACTTGGGCAAAGGAATGCCGAAATGACGAAACCCGATTTAAAGGCAAAGCATGATAAAGATCATTCAACGGTGTGGATAAGGTTTGAATGTGATCGGAGGGTTACTGTTCTTCCACATACACTTAACACTTTCAGTTACAAATCTGTTAGTAAAATAGACTCATGATCACACATTAGTTGTCGATCAGTTGGCGTTTTGGTTGGCTGGACAGTTGTCGTCATTTTGCCCAAGGAGTTGGGAAGTTGAAACGTTGTGCCTGTGTGTATAAAAGAAGACGAGACAGACTGTGTCTGGCTAGCTGTTCTGAGGAGGAAATGAGGGAAACAGTAAGGTAGAATACATAAGAGGATGCGTGGTAGGAAAGGAAGCAAATGTGCAGAGTGAAATGGAACGCAAAGCAGAATAGCAGAGGAAGAGAAAATGAAGAGTAGAATAGCAGAACATATCAGACTTACATAACAGAGAAAGGAAGGTATGAATTGATTTATTTGAGAAATTGTCTGTGTATTTATTATTTTGATATTCTAGGGAGGTAGGGAGGTGCTTGGGAGGACTGTTGTCCTCAGAGGTTCAAGTGGGTTCTTGAACACAGGGAGTTGTAGCTTCCATCTGGTTGTAGCCAGAGAAACAAGGGTGGCAGGGTGGTGCTAGGGAGAACAAGTGTTCTCTGTTATACAGGTTGGATCCTGTGTAACTGGAAGTTGGTGCTGGAACAATCAGGAAGTTGGTGCTTCCATATAGTTGGTGCTGGAATATACAGGGAGTTGGTGCTTCCTTCTAGTGGATGCTAGAGAAACCAGAGAGTTGGTGCTCTCAAACAAGTTGCATCTTGTAAAACAGAGGTAGCAGCCTCACATTGAGTTGGTGCTCAATTGTAAATGATGTACAGAACTGAAAAAGATTGCCTATCATTTCGAAGAAGAAGAGGTTTTCTCCCTTTATGGGTTTCCTCGTGAAAATATGTCTCTGTGTGTACTTTATGTGTGACTGATGGTCTTTACTTTTACTGTCCATATGCTGTATATTGTCGATGACCACATGAAGAGAGAGATTAACAATGTTTAAAAAGTATAAAATTGTTTAAGCTCACATACAACTGATTCACCCCCCCCTCTCAGTTGTTTTAGTATTTCCAACAACTACCTCCAAAATATGCACACTTTTTGAGTGATTGAGTGAGTGAATGAATGAGGCGCCATCCTCACTTATTTATACTAGTTGAGGGGGCACTAGGGTTATGTCTTTTCACCAAGCAGGGCCAACTTCTTCGAATATTGGTTAAAACCACTTTAATAAACCCTAGGGGAAAAATTATCAAATACCACAATATGAATATGGTTTGATCAATCCAGAAGAGGTGATTTAGTCTTATACAAGACCCGACATGATCAATCCACAAAAGGGGGTTTGATCTATATAATAATAACTCAATTATAATTAGAAAAATCTTTGTAGTTACAATATTTCAACACTCCCCCTTAACTAGAAGGGTATTCTACCGACATAACCCAATACAACATCATCAGGAGAAAGAGAGAGGGAAACATAATCATCAACATCTAAAACATTGACTGACACATCTATAAATCATCAGAAGTTTTTCTCATCATCAATAACATCATCGTTCATAGCATGGAGCTGGAGTAGCATCATCATCATCATCAGCATCAACATCAACATCATCATCACCAACACGAGGTTGATACAACATTATCAACAACACGAGGCTGAAACAACATCATCAATAGCACGAAGTTGATACAACATCATCAACAACACGAAGCTGATACAACATCATCAACATATGGAAACAAAATGAGGTAGGTGCAACAACAAAATTTTGTGATACTTTGACAAGCTGTCCTTACCAAACCTTCAGGATCTTCCCAGGAATCAAGATATTCCCTAGGATATAAAATCCTAACAAAGCTACCACGTGGTACTTTGACAGACCGTACTTACCATACCTTTTGGATATTCCCAGGAATCATAAGATTCCTTGGGATATAAAATCCTAATGGAGCTACCACTACTGACCACGTCTGGCATATACATGCACAAGTACTCTTACAGACCATCCTTACCGGATCTTCATGATCTGCCCATGGATGATCAATCCCCTAGGATATAAAATCCTAATGGAGCTACCTGCTGTTGGTCAGGATACAACAGTATCATCAAAATCCCTCCCACTTTCGAGGGAGGTCCTTTCGAAATATACCAAGCTTGTCTGGAAAGTATTCAAACTTCAGATGAGACATAGGCTTGGTCAACACATCTGCAACCTGCTCATCTGTGCCAACATATTGGATTTTTATAGCTCCCCTCTGCACCATATCGCAAATGTAGTGATACCGTATCTCTATATTCTTTGAATTATCATGGAACATTGGGTTCTCCGTCATCTTTATACAACTATGGTTATCACATAGAATCACGATGCCTTCCATATCTAGATCGAATAGACTTGTCAACAACTTCTGAAGCCATATGGATTCACAACTAGCGGAACACGCTGCAATGTATTCCACTTTTGTCGTGCTGAGAGCAATATTGGATTGATTCCTGCTCTGCCATGAAGTCATGGTTGACCCCAGACCAAAACAACATCCTAAAGTTCTCTTTCTATCAGAAACACTTCCAGCCCAATCTGAATCAGTATATCCATACATTCTGAAGTAATGATCTCCAGTATAACATAGACCATAATCCAACGTACCCTTAAGGTATCTCATCACATTTTTTGTAGATACAAGGTGAAAACGTTTGTGCTCTACCAGATACTGACTCAAGGTGTTCACAACAAAACATATATCTGGCTTGGTATTCATCAAATACATTAACGAACCAATGAATTTTCTTTATAGAGTAGCATTAACCAATTCTGACGAAGTATCCACCAGGAGCTTCAACTTTGTTTCCATGGGTGTGTTCATGGATTTACATTCCAACATGCTAAACCTCTTCAGTATTTCAACTGCATACTTCCCTTGGTTAAGGAAGATCTTCTTTGGGCTCTACCAAACTTCAAGACCTAATAAATAATGCATTAGGCCTAGGTATTTCATCTCAAATTCTGCAGCAAGCTTCTTCTTACAATCTGTGATGAGATTTTCTTCTCCTATTAAGAATAAGTCATCCACATACAACAACAATTTAGCTGGCTCATCATTCATAACCCTAAAGTAAAGTTTAGAATTAAATTTACTCTTGGTAAAGCCCAAGCTCATTAGGAAACTACCAATACTTCCATACCAAACTCTAGGAGCTTGCTTTAACCTGTACAGAGCTTTCTTCAACCTACAGACATGAGTATTTCTATATTCAACTTCAAACCCTTGTGGTTGTTCTATATATAGTTCTTCTTCAATAACACCATTTAAGAAGGTTGTTTTCACATCCATTTGGTGTAACTTCCACTTCATTTTGGCTGCAAGAGCTATGATGGTTATGATAGAGTGTATCTAGCTACATGAGCAAATGTATATTTATAATCAATACCTTCCTTTTGAGAAAATCCACGAGCTACAAATCTTTCTTTATGTTTTTCAATACTTCCGTCTACAACATGTTTTATCTTGTATATCCATTCGAAAGATACCACATATTTTTTCTTTGGTCTGGGAACTATTTCCCATACATCATTCTTTATAATGGACTGGTATTCTTCCGTCATGACATCCACCCATTCTTTCTTCTAACTGGCTTCTTCAATGCAAGTAGGTTCCTTTTCTATGATATCACACATCAAGGCCATATAACTGGAGAATGGATTAGGTTTCTTGATTTGTTTCATGGTTCCTTCTGGGGCACCATACTTCTCTCTATATTGAATAAGTTCCCTTTCCCAAGCTGGATTTCTCTTGTGAGAGATCATCATCTGGGGAGGTTCTTGAGATTCTATCATATCATGATTTTCTGGAATCTCATCATTAGGAGTAACTGTAACTTCCTTCACAGGTTTTGCAACTCTGGAAGCTACAAGTTCTTCTTCATATACTTCTTCAAGCTGACATTTCCTTCATATTTTGAGTGCTCCATATTCATCAAAGGTTACATCTCTGCTGATCTCAATATGATGGTAACTTGATATGTAAATTCTGAAGGCCTTAGAGACCTCATAGTATCCAACAAATATTCCCTTCTTTCCTAAAGGTTCCATCTTAGTTCTCCTTTCTTTCAGAAAGTGTATTTTTATCGCACAATTTATACTTTGATAGTAGAAAAGGTTAAAGGAGAGAAAATTGGCATAACGGGAGACTATCCTATCACTACCACCTCAATATGGTGTCTCTTTCTATTTAGGGTGGTAGGCCTAAGGGAGACGTCCTCATTGACCTGGGGTTTTGAGAAGGAAAATTCAAAGTGGATAGATAAATATCCCCTCTCACAAGTCACCACCGATCAGAAATTTCGGTTTTATAACCAATGAAGATATAATATATCAAAGTGTACCTGCCCGGAACAAAGAAACAAGAAACTATATATATTTGCAAGTGCACTTGCTGGTTATCACTTCATAAAACCATATACTTTCTCAATAAAATCAATTGGTTGAAAATAATGAAGTAAACAGAAAATTATAACAACAATATTTATAAGGAAATACTTCACATTAAATTCCTTGCAATAGCTTCAAAAATGACTAAGAATCATTAACCATTGAAATCATAATACTAGCATTTGTTGGAAGCAAACAAGACAATGATTAAATCAGCCTTTTCAACTGCTTTTAGAAGCTTTTAATGCTGCAATTGATGGCTGTAGCTTACTTTAGTAACAACAAAAATATTTTTAGTAGGTTAGGCTATTCTAGGGTTAGAAAAGGTTAGTAGGATTCTCAAAGAATAGGTTTTGATGGTTGTTTTGATCAATTACTCAAAGGAGGACTTAGACTAGTGCTTTAGGGAAAATGGAGTCAATGAATATGGCAACAAATGTTGAAGAAAATGATAGTATGAGAGTTAAGGACAAGAGATATTGATACATTGGAGCGTTGGTAACCC
Organism: Picea engelmannii; assembly: GCA_009831015.1. NCBI lineage: Eukaryota > Viridiplantae > Streptophyta > Pinopsida > Pinales > Pinaceae > Picea > Picea engelmannii. The sequence continues at coordinate 386,088 of ML779028.1, forward strand.
AAGACTCCAATTATCAAACTATAGGGGAAACTAGCTACTAAGGTGTAGGTAACCCTAGGCCTTAGTAGAATCTCCTCCCTCAACTCAAAGATGAAACAAAAATCGGCTAAGATGAAGCAATGGATACTTAAGGTGTTGCAATGGAAAGGCATTAGCACATGCTTCAAGAAAAATGACCTTTTGATAAGATCTAGTAGGTGAAGGCTTTTGAAGCTAGGACAATAACATGTGCTAGTCTTCCTAGGGTTTAGTCAAGCAATTTCATAATATTTAATGTAAATGCAAGATAAATAAACTATAACCATTCAATTAAGAATAATTTCAGAAATATCACTTACATTCATCAAGAATAATCAAGAAAAACCCTAGTTGAACACTTCCACCAAGAAACTTGTCAAAATACTTCAAGATTTAGCCTTCCTCAACAAGTGTGCCTAAAATTTCATCCAAGAAACCCTAAGGAGGGCACAAGTTTTACTCCTCACAAGTGTGAGTGAAATATTATCAATAATACAAGGGTTTAAACCCTTATTTATACAATACTAATGACCAGAATTAGGTAAAAAAAGGACGATATGTCTTGTTACACATAATATCGAGTTTTTACATTAAATGTCATAATTAAACCCTAAAAAAAGATATAAAGGTGAATTCATTCCCTTTTAGGGTGGCGTTAGGCCCTTTTTGGGCAACATTGGCCTCCTGGAGAAAAATGTTAGGCCTCAGGATCCTGCCACATGTGCCACTTGGAAGACCACTGCCTCCAAAACATCCAAAATGCTGGGTGACCTGGGTGACGTCATGGGAATTCGAAGGCCTACATCATGGTGTAAAGGAAACAACCTCCCTGGTGAAACACCATCCTCTCTCTCTGGTGCAATCCCCTGATCTATCTCTGGCCCTGGTTGGGGTCTCAACATCCATCAGGTGGGATTTTATCCCTATGGAGGTCTGAACTAATCATCTCCCCATATGTACCTATCCATCGGGTGTGGCCCGACAACATCAACAAATACACCCTCCATGGGCTCATAAGTCACATGGATCATAGCAATGTCAATCACATCTAATCATCAAGTTTTCTAAACATGTGCATGAAACCCCTTTTACTTGGACAAGTGCTCAAAGGCGTTATTCTATTCTACAAGACAAGTTTGGAGGTGATGCTAGGACATCCTATTGGGCTGATTCTCATTGGATGTGGTATGTTAACGGGTGAATTAAAATACAATCCATGTGAGTGGATGAGGTGGTAAGGGATGTCTGGGAAATGGGTGCAGTGATAGCAGGGAAATGTATGGCTCACCTGTGGATGCCTCTGAAGAGGGTGAGCTACACCTTGTCATGGATGAAAATGTTTCCAAGCCTATTCACGCCTTTTATCTTTTATTCTTTACTGCTTTTTATTTCAAGAGACTAATTGGGGGACATTGCCTTGGAATGGTGACCAGTGGTGGCAATGTTATCCACAAGCATTTCACGGAAATGAGAAGGCTAACTCATGATGAGACCCCATTTCTCTTGGCTATTCCACCAAGAGCCACTACCCTGGCGTGGTGACTAGATGTTGGTAGTTTCATACCGCTACATGCCCATGGGCCTAATAGGATGGCTCGTGATGTGACCCCCTATCTTCCAACTAGGTATTGATTTATTATTTTTATGGGTCCCTCTGTTTCTTGCTGATAATATTTTTATTGCTTTCTCGAGGATCCCTGGGCAAAGAATCTCAAGGTTTTATTATTTTGGGTTTTATCCTTTTTCAACTACTTTTACCCTCTGGGCCTTTATCCCCTTCTTCCCACAAGGTAAGGTACAACCCTTAGATATTTGGCCAACCCAATCCCCAGACCAGTCTAATGGGATGGATGAGTGGGAAAAAGATGGAAAGTGGTAAGTATGGTGGGAATGAATGACGACCTTTCATGAATCCCCCTAGTGGCAACTCAAACCATATGGGTACCAACTTACTAGGGCATCCTGTCATTCCCCCTAGGTGTGTTCAAGTGGAAAGACATAGGGTCCAAGCACATGTTAGAAGAAAAAATAATTAAATGCACATATCCAAAGGTTTTGAGGATCAAAGTGACACATACCATGATACCCAGACTCATTACCTCATGGAGAAAGACCCATTTCTGCTGCAAGACTAGGCCGATGTGATGGATGCTGCTGCTGTTGACAAAGTGGATGCACTGAAGAATAAAAGGATGGGCCCACCAGGGCAATGCTCAATTCGTTATGGCTCTCAATAGTCCATGTCTAGGACATGTGGGCCTTGAGACACAATCTCCTTAGTTATCCCTAGGCTAGGGGATAACATCTGGCTCCAACTCGAGGACATGTGCTCACTGTAGAGCGCATGAGAACCTCAACATCTCTGGCATAACCTGTGACCTTCTTGATCTCAACATAATACTATTAGTAATCATTTGGGGTGGTGATATCACCCCCGACTCATATATATATATATATATAGTACAGAAAATGAAAGCAAGCATATGTACAAATGGAAGTACAACTACTCTAGCATGGAATGAAAATGGTATATACAATGAATGCAAATGCATACCAACTTAACTGCACTTACCTGTGAAGTCAAGTCTCTACCCTCTGATGGGGTTTGAGGAGGTGCCCACTAAATGGTAATGGGCGTCTTCTTCCTTCCAATGTAGACAAGTAGTAGGCATCATTGAATGAATTTCTTTCAATTCTGAAGGGTTCAAGCCAAAACTCTGCATTTCTTTTGACATTAGTAGGATCTCCCTTATTCGTGTCCCACATCCATACTATGTCTCCCTCTCTCTAATCTCTAGTTTATAAATTGGTTTTTTCTTGAGCAACCCTGGTGTACTGTGTAGAGGGAGGAGGGTGGGATTCTGCTATGAAAACTTATTGTTGGGAGGGCTGGATCAATACACTATCTTCTCCTTTATTCAACAACTTGACAGTCCCAACTTCCTTGTCTTTATACTTATTCAAGAGTTGTTGATAATATTCCTTCTTAGGCCATTGTATCTGATCAAAATATTCCTCGATAGAGAAAGGAATATCATCAGAAGAAAATTCAGGAGGAATCTCTATGATTGGCTCATGTGCTTCATTAGCCTTGATGTGGTTAGTAATTTCTCGCACGTGGATTTTGGTCATTGGCACATTCAGGAGACGACCTATCGTTCCATCGTTCATAGGCACATTGATATAAGTGAGGTCCATCTCTAAAGTGCCTCCCAACATTGCAACAAATTTCATGGACAACAACATTCCCCACACATCTGGGACATCTACTATAATATTCTAGATATAAAAAGTATGCAGAACATAAATAAAATTCTAGAAATGGAAGATGAACAATAATATAACCAGAATAACACCACAATAATACTAAAATGATAACATAATAACTCTAGAAAGAGCACTTCGATTATTGAGAGAAATGTTCATGGGCCTCTTCGAGGGGGCAACCTCCAGTCGAGTAGAGCTCTATTACAATAATATCCAAGCTAGGGTTCTCATACCCTTGACTCCTATTTATACTAAATATGTCTACAAATAGAACCATCTAGAGGAAGATCCTTCTAGAAACAAAAGCTTCTAATAGGTCTTCTTACATTCGACTTATTCTACTTTATTGCAAGGCCTTATTAATATTGACCTTTATTACATCGAAATACATTGTTATACCTATGTGAGGGGTTAGGTCCCTAACATGTCCTCCCCCTTAAAAACAACCTTGTCCTCAAGGCTTGAGATGTGGAAATTGCTGCAGAATGGTAGCTGGTTCCCAAGTGGCATCTGCTGGAGTTGTATCTTTCCACTGGACTAACACTTCCTTGATGGTTCTCTAATGCAGGACAYGTTCACGCTGGTCCAAAACTACTTGTGGATTTACCCAAATGGAACCTTCTACATCCAACTTGGGAAGGCTGGTTTGAGTTTGGCACTTAGTTCCAATCACCTTCTTCAAGCATGAAACATGAAAAACAAGATGTAGCTTAGAATGTCTAGGAAAAGATAACTGATAGGCCACCTATCCCACATGCTTGAGAACTATATAAGGACCATAAAATTTGGGCGCCAACTTCTGACAATGGTTAGCCTTGAGGGAAGTTTTCTTGTAAGGTTACAGTCAAAGAAACACCCGATCCCCTTCTGCAAAATGACGTTTAGAGCGACCTTGATCTGCTTGTTGCTTCATGCGATTATGGGCCATGACCAAATTCTCTTTGAGGGTACATAGAATAGCCTCTCAAACTGTAAGCATTTGGTCAATTACCTGGACCTTCGAGACACCAGGTAAATATGAGAGAACTGACAATGGATTTTTCCCATTTACCGCTTCAAAAGGAGTCACGCGGGTAGCTGTATGGTATGAAGTGTTGTACCACCATTCAACTAGGGGTAACCATTGAGCCCATTGATTTTTCTTTTCTGATGAAAAACACCTCAAATATGTTTCCAAACACTTGTTGACAAGTTCCGTTTGACCATCCATCTAGGGATGATAAGAAGTGCTGAGATGCAATTGGGTGCCTTGTAGCTTGAATAGTTCTTGCCAAAAATTGTTGGTGAAAGTTGGGTCGCGATCAGAAACAATAGAATGCGACATGCCATGAAGCTTTAAGGCCTGATCCATGAAAAGTTGAGCCACTGTGGATGCTGTAAATGGGTGTTGAAGAGAACATAAATGAGCATACTTGGAAAGGCGATCAACTACCACCATGATGACTGATTTATTGCCTGATTTAGGTAAGCCTGTAATAAAATCCATAGAGATGTTCCTCCAAATAGCAGGTGGAATCGAAAGCGGTTGTAGTGTTCTAGGATATTTGACTGTTTCGTCCTTGTTGCATTGACACACATCACATTCAGCCACAAAATTACGAATGTCTTGTTTCATACCATCCCAAAAAAAAGAACGTTTGACCCTGTCAGAGGTTTTGGTAAACCTGAAGTGCCCAGCTGTGGGTGTACCATGAAGCTCAGAAAGCACCATGGATTTAAGTTTTCATTGTTTACTCAAATATAAATGACCTTTGTATCGAATCTCATCATGGAGCCAACAGTACCCTAGGGAAACTAGAGAATTGGACTGCAATTTTTGTATCAAAAGTGAACTTTTGGGATCATGTAGCCATTCCTAGCGAACGACTTGGAGCCAATCTGGTACAATGAAGGAGAGAGAGAAAAGGGAGCCTTCATCTTCACATTTTCAGGAAAGTGCATCGGCCACCACATTGTCTTTGCCTTTCTTGTAAATGATCTCATAATCATATCGAAAGAGCTTAGTCACCCATTTTTGTTGCTCCGGGGAGGAAATGCGTTGTTCCAGAAAATACTTGAGGATTTGATGATCTGTATTAATTTGGAAGCGTTTCCCCAATAGATAAGGGCGCCAAAAATCAACAGCATGCAGAATAGCCAACATTTCCTTCTCATAGATTGATTTTCCCAAATTTCGTTCAGAAAGTTGTTTGCTGGTAAATGCCAAAGGACGACCCTCTTGCATAAGGACAATGCCAATACCTTTCCTTGAAGCATCACATTCCAGGACACAGGTCTTTGTGAAATCAGGAAGGGCCAGGACTGGAGTAGTGCACATGGCCATCTTCAAGGTTTGAAAAGCCTGAGAAACTATTGGAGTCCAAGTGAAAGAATTATTTTTAAGGAGTGCGATGAGAGGTGCCGCAATATTTCCATAATTCTTAACAAACTTGCGATAATAACCTGTTAAGCCCAGAAATCCTCACAAGATTTTGAGAGTCTTTGGGTGAGTCTAGTCTTGCATAGATTCAATCTTTTTAGGATCCACCCTGACGCCGTTCTTTCCAACAAGATGACCCAAGTGCTCAACTTCTGAGGCTCTAGAAGCACATTTAGATTGTTTCAGGAAAAGTTGGTGCTGAGAGAGTAGATGGAGAACAGGGTCCACATGAGCAAGATGGTCTGTCCAAGTTTTGCTATAAATGAGGATATCATCAAAGAAAACTAAGACAAAATGACGTAGAAAAGGGAGAAAGACATGATTCATGAGACTTTGGAAGGTGGAGGGGGCATTACATAAGACAAAGGGGATGACCAAAAACTCATAGTGGCCCTCATGAGTTCTAAAGGCAGTATTAGGAAAGTTTGTCTCTTTCATATGGATCTGGTGGTAGCCAGAATGAAGATCAAGTTTAGTAAAGAACTGGGCACCACTCAATTCATCCAAGAGGTCATCAATGTCAGGAAAGGGAAATTTGTCTTTAATGGTGAGTTTGTTGAGGGCGCAAAAGTTAGGACACATGCGCCAATAACCTTCTTTCTTCATGACCATGACCATAAGAGAAGAGTAGGGGATCGTACTAGGGAGGATAACGCCTGCGTCAAGTAGTTCTTGAACCATTTTCTCAATTTCATTTTTTTGGGAAAAGGGGTGAGGATAGGGACATATATTGGGAGGGAGGATTCCTGGGATAAGGGGAATGGAATGATCATGAACATCACGGGAAGGAAGAAATCCCTGGGAGTGGAAAATACCACTTGATGTTTAGAGAGGATGGATTGGAGGTCTTGCGGCATAGAGGGTGTCTTAGTTTCCTATATGGCATGGAGTTGGACAATAACGCCATAATGACCTTTTTCTAGAAGATTTTCCATGCAATGGGAACTAATGATCTCTGGTGAATCAACGATGATTCCTTGGAACTTATATTTTTGACTCTCCTGGTCGAATTGCATGGTGAATTCCTTGAAATCCATGAGAATGGGACCCAAATTCCTTAGCAAGTCTGCACCCAACACAATGTCACAACCGCCCATGTCGATAGAAAACATATGATATTTCAGGTGGTAGTCACCAATTTGGAGACGCACATTTTCACAATGCCCTCCACATTTCATGGAGCCACCATTAGCAATCATGATTTGGAAATTATTGACTACATGGATATAACAATGAGTTTCTTAGGCAATGCGGCGATGAATAAAATTATGGGTGCTGCCACTATCAACCAAAATGATGACCTTCCTATGCTTGATGTAACCAATTATCTTGAGGGTTTGGGGAGTAGAGAAACCAGTGAGAGAATTTAGGGAAATGTCCGGTTCTACTTCAGGAGGGTCTGAGGGAGGGGTTATGTCCGTTGTTTCAGGTGACTCAAACACAAGGGGAGTTTCAACATCCTCTTCTGAAACATCCTCCGAGATGGCCATAAAAATATTTTGTTCCTTACACTTGTGGCCCGGAAAATATTTGTCATCACAATTAAAACAAAGGACTTTGAGTTGGTGTTCAACCATTTCAACCCTGGTCAATTTTTGGATCTTTAGTGGAGCAGAGGGAGTAGTGGGATTTACTAGTTTAGTGCGAGGAATAAAGGAGGGTTTCCAGTTTTGAGAAGATACAACTTGTTGTGCTTATTTATCTCTTTTAGTAGCCTCCACCCAACTTTGAGGCCGAGCCATGAGGACATGGGCATGAATCTCATCCTTGAGGCCATTGATAAAAAAATCTTGGAAAAAGGCATCAGACATGCCCTATGTCCGAAAATCCAGGTGCTCAAAAGAAGCTATAAAGTCTTCAACTGTTTCGGATTGTTTCAACTTTGTCAAATGTCCTAAATGGTTGGTGTCAATGTCAAAGCAATATACCCTTGATGGGAAGTTTTTCTCCATTTCCACGATTGCCAACGTTCTTGATCTATATGGAGAACACAATACTAGAGTTTGTCCAAGTCATCTGTAATGCCGTATAAAGAGAAATAATGTTCCATTTGGGTTACCCAACCAGTGGGATTTGAGCCATCAAATTTGGTCACATGCACCCGTGGAAGGCATAGGTCACGTTGAAAGTGATGGGGCTGAGAATTATGGGAATGAAAGGAAGTTCCAACTTCAGTATGTGGAGGTGGGTCAAATAAAGGGTTATCTGTAGGGATATGAAGCTTGGTGCAGATCATCGAAACGACATATTCAAGCTGGGTAGTCATGTCTTGTTTGAGTTCCTCGATTGAGGCGACGATGGAGGAATGCATGGTTGTATTGATGGAGGCAACATTGGCACTGAGCTGTTTCACTTCTTGTTGGGTCTCCATGAAATTAGATTGCAAGGTATTGAGGTGATCTTCCAAGTCTTGGCTACGGGTATGGGCCATGATGACGAGGGAATCGAAACAGGGCGGGTGGGGTAATTTTTTTTCTTCTTCTGAAAAATGATATGTATGAATGTGATAAGGGCGAAGAGATAAATCCAATGGAATAGGTCTCAAATAATGGTGCAAAAATTTCCAGGCTTTTTTTTAACACCCGCAGAGTTATACTCTGGTCTGAAGAATACTGCAGTGATGAAATGCCCAAATGGTTACCATGAAGAAATGTGTAGTGATTTGGAAACCCAAACATAGTTGTGCGACAATAGATCTTGTCTATTTTATTTTATTTTTTATTTTCATCCCCGAGGGTTAGGTATTCAAGGGTTCTACAGACAAGGGTTTTCCCTGTGCTATAGCTCTCTAATATATGTGTGGGGTCCAACAGTAGTACTCAACCCAATATCTCAGGGAAATAACTAAGGAGGCTAGACCGTGCCCTTAGCCGTACTACCCGACTACCCAGGTACTAGAGAGTATCTTTCCGAGTGCTGTTCTTGGGGGAACTATAGCAGTCAGGTGGCCAATCAGTTTATCTAAGGAGGGATTAAGGAAATCTAGTCCAATCCATACACAGGTGCTGTCTGATGCGCTACCACTTGAAGGGGTAACAACATGGGTTACAAGGGTGTCCAACAGATGTGCGATTAAGAACCACTTGTATTTCATGCGTGTATGAATCCCTCGACCACGATTTTATGTGCGTAATGAAAAATCTCTGTGGCTTAAAGACGCCACAATACGTCTCTACCCTGAAAAAAAATTAACCCACAATTTTCTGCAACGGAAAGTGCTCTGATACCACTTGTAATATTCCAGATATAAAAAGTATGTAGAACAAAAATAAAATGCTAGAAATGGGAGATGAACAACAATATAACCATAATAACACCACAATAATACTGAAATGATAATAGAATAACACCAGAAAGAGCACTTTGATTACTGAGAGAAATGTTCACGGGCCTCTTCGAGGGGGAAACCTCCAGTCGAGCAGAGCTCTATTACAATAATATCGAAGCTAGGGTTCTCATACCCTCGACTCTTATTTATACTAAATATGTCTATCAATAGAACCATCTAGAGGAGGATCCTTCTAGAAGCGGAAGCTTCTATTAGGTCTTCTTACATTTGACTTATTCTACTTTATTGCAAGGACTTATTAATATTGACCTTTATTACATCATAATACATTGTTCTACCTATGTGAGGGGTTAGGTCCGTAACATCTACTACTACAATGTCCATATGGATCACTCTTTTGGGGTGTCTTCCAAGACATACTTCCACATTCTCAATTACCCCATGTGTGGGTATGGCTCTAGACTCAAAGCCACACACATTCCTGTAGGGTCATGTGACCCTTAGGCCTAATTGTTTCATGACCTTTAGAGACATCATGTTGGCACTTGCCCCTGAATCCAACATACAATTGTTAAGGCACTTGTTATTTATCAATAAGGTCATGAAGAAAGGTGGGTGTTCATCGTACTAGACCCTAAAGTGATCGGCTTGTAGCATAATAGGAGGGTCCATTGGTCCATCTGATCCTTTTAATAAATTATCAAATATTTATTTGACGGATGGTACCTTGATGACTTCTCTTAAGGGGATGGTTACATGCATCTTGGCTAATGCCCCTTCAAAGTCAAATTTTAAGTCCACTGTTTCAGCCTTGGGAAGATTTTTGGCAAGGAGAGTGTTCATGGGTGGAGGTCTTGTTTGGGATACTGCAGGACCAACAAAGATAGGTTGGTTCAATTTATTTTTTCTAGTATACACTTGGAATTCTTGCTTTTTTGACTTTTCTCTTGATTCTTGGTCCAAGTTATTTATCACCTCCATCCTAGCCTTATTGACTACTTCCTTTATGGCCTCTTGATGTTCCTCATGGGAAATATTAAGGAATATTTGGGGGTCCTCTATGGTATGGTCCATTATGTTTACTTGGTCATGGCTTCCATTGTTTTAAGGACATTCATGTTCCCATTGTGACTCACTGCATTGCAGGAACTAAGGATTTTCATCCACCACATTTGTTGGAGCTAAAGTATTTGGAACCTCTTGATCCGTCTTTGGTCTGAAAACTTGTTTCCCTTTCTTGAATTGACCCTTGTACAAAATCCTAGGGCCTTTTTGCTGAGTCCTCTCTAGGTTGACAATCCTATTCATCATTAGCTCTTGATTTTTTACTATGCCATCTACGGTCAGTTGTAACTTAGCCAAGCTAGCACTAATGTGTGAGGTAGGTTCAAGATTGTTTACTATCTTAGGTTTAGTGTCCATCCTGACTCTTGGGGCTGAGAAAGGTTCAAATTTGGATGATAAAAGGTTGTCTTCGATCCTTGTGGCTACCTCTTGGGATTATTGGATAGTTTGAGGATTTTGTCTCTGAGGACATACCCTAGTTGACCGATAAATGATCTGGTATAAATGAACAAAAGGAAACTAGGACATGGATGATGACTCACAAGGATTTTTTCCAATAGGGTTTCAAACTTGCCGTGGAATTCTCTAATGCCATCATTATCCTGTTTCATGAGGTTATTCAACCTTAATAGTAGCATATTTTGGTCTTATTTGATACTCCATCATTTGAGGAATACTTCTTCTAACTTATCCATGGTTTTAATATTGCCATCAGGAAGACCATTGTACCAATGCCTTGGACCATCATGGAGGGTAGTTGAGAACAATTTCATAACCAAATATTAAGCATCATCACTAATGGGATGAAGCTGGAAGAATGCCCAAAAATTTCTCATGTGATCCTTGACACTGATTGCATCATTACCGATCAATTTAGGCATCCATTTCTCATACTTGGGGGGAGCATGGTATAGATATCATGTATAGCAGTTTGAAAAGATTGGATGACCATTGGATTTGGTTATTAGATTGGTTATGAATACAAGTCTGATTTCCCGTGCTAGACATCATGTTTAAGTGAAGATTTCCTCCAAAAAGTGATTTTAATACAGGAGAGTTTTGGGGAGGATTTCTTATAAAGGATTTGGGAGGGCTAGTGTACCTACTTGTGGATTGTGGAGTCACCAGATAATTTTCTTGAAATTATCAAAGGAATAAGGGAATCACCCTTACTGGAATATCTAGGTAAGCTTGTAAAAAAAGTTCTTTGGATAAAGTCTTACCGAAAAAAAGTTTCATCTGAGGACTATTGACTCAGTGTTCCCTGACATCGGTGCTAAAATGTTATCGCACAATTTGTACTATGATAGTAGCAAAAGGCTAAAGGAGAGAAAATTGGCGTAACAGGAGACTATCCTATCATTTTCACCTCAATTGGATGTCTCTTTCTATTTAGGGTGGTAGGCCCAGGGGAGACGTCCCCGGTGACTTAGTGTTTTGAGAAGGCAATGTCAAAGTGGCTAGATAAAGATCCCCTCTCACAAGTCACCACCGATCAGAAAGTTCGGTTTTATAACCAATGAAGAGATAATATGTCAAAGTGTACCTTCCTGGAACAAAGCAACAATAAAATATATATATTTGAAAGTACACTTGCTGGTTAGCACTTCATAAAACCATATAATTTCTCAATAAAAGAAATTGGCTGACAATAATGAAGTAAACATAAAATTATAACAAGAATATTTATAAGGAAATACTTCACATTAAATTCCTTGCAAGAGCTTAAAAAATGACTAAGAATCATTAACCATTGATGGTTGTTTTGATCAATTACTCAAAGGAGGACTTAGACTAGTGATTTAGGGCAAATGGAGTCAATGAATATGGCTGCAAATGTTGAAGAAAATGATAGTAGGAGAGTCAAGGACAAGAGAGATTGATATATTGGAGTGTTGGTTTTTATCACTAGGAGTCACCTTCAGATTGCATGGAAGGCAAGCCCAATACCCATAAGGTTGTAAGTGAATGTAAGTGTGTTTAAAGGGTCAAATGGAAAAGGACTTAAGTGATAATGTTCTAACTCAGATAACATGGATAACATGCACCAACACTTAAGGTCTTGGCTAACTTCAATCAGTAATTTGGGAGTAAGTATGAGTAGAAGGAAGACTTGGATGAGAGAAGTGTAGGGGCTGTTGTAAACATCAGGTCCACAAAAGCCTATGGAGGATTTTTTTTTGACACAAGATCTTCTTGAACTGAGAAACTAAGGAAGCTAAATAAACATCATGATAACATAAGGATCAAACATCCATCATAACATCACCACAATCATTCATGTGAATAATTCAAAGCATGAACATTTAGCATCAGAAGAAAATAGACTAAAAGAGAATATGATTTCTATTAGTCAAAAAGTCTTAAGTCCAGTACATCACTAGATCACAGTTACTTCATCAAAATATTACAGTATAAGGGAGCCTTTCTCAACCATCCGAACCTACTAAAGAAAATGGTCTATCTATTTATAACAAAAGGGAGGCAACAAATGGAGGTACGAGCTGGTCCCCTTCCCTTGAAAAAATATAAACATTTATTTGATCTAACAACTTATCTAATCACCTATGCTATAAAACAGGAAAACATTGGTGACTAATCCAACTGAATTTCAAACTAATTTGATTCCCTTTTGCTGTGTAGATCCCTGTTTTCCATGTGTCTTTCAAAGCATGTGGTTGTCTTCATGATGCTAGCTGCTGCTTCTCCATCCTTCTTCATCACCAACTTATCCAAAATTTGTTAGCTTGGTCCTCCTAGATCCCTAGTCTTTATTGGCAGCTTCTTTGGGTAGCCAATCTAGGTAGCGCACTACAAGGAAAAAAGGTAGCGCTTGTAGGTAGCATCACTATGCTGCATATGTGTACAAACTTTGCTCTTTGTGCAATATTGGGTAGTGCCTGTAGGTAGCACCCTTGTGTTTCACCTATGTGCAAACCTTTACCCTCTGTAAAATATTCGGTAGCGCCATTAGGTAGCGCTTGTGTGTTGCGCCTGTGTGCCAATTATTTTCCCTCTGTGAAATATTAGGTATCGCCATTGGGTATCGCCACTTACACTGCATCTGTGTGTAGGTTTGGGTAGAATTACAAAAACGCAGCGCCTTCAATCCTTGAACATGTGCAGAGTAATTTGTGGTTTTCCATGACGACAAAACCCTTTTAATCAAGAGCCTTGACTGCACAATAGGTGGTTCCTTCTACCGATGGGGAAGCTAACACTTAGTAAAATCCCAAAACCCAAATAGTTAAGAGCTTAGAAGCATGTACAAATGGAAGAGATAATATTTTCATATTGGTTAACCCTCCCAAAAAGATACATCCTCAAAAATGGGGCTTACCCTTTACCATCTATTTTTTCATTTTGACACTTAACCTCATACTCTTTTTGGTAGAAAGAGGATATTCAATTTACACAAAAGACTTCTTCTTCTTAGCATTGTCATGCTTCTTTGGTGTAGCTGTGCTCTACTTAGCTGTTGGTTTGTCATCTTCAATGGAAGCTTCAACCAATACTTGTAGATTTCTTTGGGCTACCTCATCTTGAAAATGCTTCAGCTCTGCCTTTAGCTTCTTGTTCTGAGATTGGAAGCCTCTGTTCTTCCTGTAGATATTCCTTAGATGTCTATGAAGGGGCTGAGCCCTCCTTGATGAAAATATTGCCAAGTCAAGGGTGTGACTATAGCCATCCATGAGCTCTTTCATCTAAGCCAAGTTGACCTTATTTTCTGCTTTAAGACAAGCTATTTATTTTCTTGCATCTCTAAGCTGCTTGATAAGTCTTTTGTGGGTCTGACTGTCAGGAGAAACAATGGCATGTACAATCTCACTAGGATTTTTCTCAGAATCTTCTTCCTCCTGCATAGGAAGTGTCTTGTCTACCTCATCAGGTTCCTTGATGACTTTACTTTTATTCTTCTTTCTCAGCACATGGGTTTCATATTTTCTTTCAATAGGATTCTCAATGCCTTTCTCAAAGGTTTCATATTTACTCTCCAAAGGTATTTTAGTACCTTTATTCTTACCCTTATGTACAGGGGTTTCTTGTTTCCCTTCAATAGGATGAGAACTACCTTTACCCTTCTTCCTCTGAATAAGGGTTTCTGATTTTTCCTCCATAGGATTTTCTATGATCTTACCTTTCTTCTTTTGAATAGGGGTTTCTGGTAAAGTTTGTTCTTTGAAAACCTCCTTAGGAATTGATGACCTTGTGAAAGGCATTTTACCCTTGATTTTGACTAATGGAGGAGAAGAGGGAAAGAGAAGCTTCTTCCCTTTCTTGGATGCAAACTTGGTAGAAGAAGGCACCTCTTCTAACCATGGTGGAGGAGGTGGTGATAAATCTCTGTGTGGAGAAGGAAAAACTTCCTCCTCAGCCTCCATGACCTGCTTGCTGATCTCTGGAACTTGAACATGGGTTATGCCCTTTCTCTTCCTATTGGTTCCTTCTTTAGTAGCATTGGTGGGTGACAAAGGAATTGCCTTCTGTGATTGAGGATTTGGTGATAATTCCAGCTTGAAATGAGAGGTAACAACAAAATTCTCCCATGAAATCTCTTTCTGTAAATCCTCAGAGACTAGCATTCTGATTAATCCAGAGTGAAAAAGGATAGAATCCACATATTTATATTTGGCCTGTATCCTGTCTAACATCTTACCTATACTCCTCAACAAGTAATAAGGAACATTCATCTCAACCTTACCAGTAAAAGGTAGCAACAACCTTATATGGTACTGGTACAAGGTGTTGAATCTCCCTTCACTAGTAAAATATCTCTGTATGATCTTCAATAATCTATCAAATTGTTCAATCAATTGACTCCTTGGCATAATTTTGGACAAGTCATTGGATTGATATTCAGGTTTAAAAAGATATTTTTCATAGGATGAACTCAAATCCATGGCTTTGAACCACCTTTCACCTGTAATGGGGATCCCTGTTGCAACTGCGATAGAGGCTTCAATCACTTCAAAATCCAAATCCCCAACCTTAGTTTTCTTACCATCAAACTATAGTGAAAACTGTCTTGCTACCTCTGGATGGCCTCTCTGCATGTTCTGACAGAAAGAGAGGCACCCTACTCTTTGAAAGGCCTCTCTTGCTATGGGTTCTTATAAAAAAGATGCATATCCACAGGTTCTGTTCTGACCACCTTGCCACCTTTATGTGTCTTCCTCGATTGAGGAGTCTCCATGGCTCAAAATGAGGGATTTTAAGAAGTTTAAGGGATGTTAATGGCAAAGAAGGCTTTGAATAGGGCTTCAAATAGACAAGGATAACTCTTTTAGACAGACTGATGCTAGTAATCCAAGCTAGAATTTTTAGGAATTAAACCCTTAGGCTTGTACATGTATTCTGGAGTGTAAACAGTGAGGAGGTAGTCTGAATTTGGCCCTCTGCAATTGAGTGAAATGCCAAACCCCAAGGTGAAAGGAAGCAAGGAAAACATAGTTGGTTTGAGCAGCGCCTCTGGGTAGTGCAACACATACACAGAGGATAGGCTATTTACTGGCTTGCGACTTTAATGGTTAAAGAAAACAACAGTGATCAGACCATAGATACAGGCAAATAAATTTACAGGTCCGAAGAGGAGAAAAACAAGGTTACCATGCAAATATGGATCCCTTACTAGTGTGCAAGCTTAGAAAAATGAAAACCCAAGCACAAATTTCCTGTGAAAATTAATACAAAGAGGAGGTAACATGGGATACCTGTGCAATGGACCCCTGTTGATATCTTCAAGGCAATATTAGGATGAAGTTTGAGAAAACCTCGGCCCTGGAATATTTCTCAGCATCGGATTTGGTTGACATGTGGTCACCTGATAAAAAATTACGAATTTGCGCAGTCGAACACTGTTGAGTCTTTCAAATTAGAAACCGTTACCAAAGCTCATAAATGAAATATCCTTTAACCGACTTCTGGCACTAAAAACAAGGGACATGACATCAGTCGTGGAAATCATGACTCGAGGTGGAGGTATAATGAACGCGATAGGTGCTACATAACTGTCTGATGAGTAGGCAATGCTTCCACTTCAAAACGTGATAGGACAGGTAAGGAAGGACAAGGAGGCATGCTTACAAAATCATGAGTGGGGAGGAAGGTGTGTCACGTCAGTTTAGAAATGGAGGGATCGACCTAGGGACAAGTCATGAAGGGGACCCAAATAAAACATGAGCTAGAAATGGTTCAAGGATCAAAAATCAATTTGAGGATCAAAATAGAGCTAAGACTCAAAACTTTAATCATCCAAGGGGTCCTACCAATTATAAAAAATTTAAAGGGATGAGACTTTAAAAGAAAAATTAAAATCTGAGGCTTGAAAAAAGATTGAAAACAAACTAAAAGGCCCAAGGCAATTTAGTGTGATAACATTGGTAACCCAAGGCTCCAATTATCAAACCCTAGGAGAAACTAGATACTAAGGTGTAGGTAACCCTAGGCCTATTAGAATTTCCTCCCTCCTTAACTCAAAGATGAAGAAAAAATTAGCTAATATGAAGCAATGGATACTTAAGGTGTTGCAATGGAAAGACCTTAGCAGATGCTTCAAGAAAAATGGCCTTTTGACAAGATCTAGTAGGTGAAGGCTTTTGAAGCTAGGACAATAGCATGTGCTAGTCTTCCTCGGGTTTAGTCAAGAAATTTCATAATCTTTAATGTAAATGCAAGAGAAATAAACTATAACCATTCAATTAATAAGAATTTCAGAAATATAACTTACATTCATCAAGAATAATCAAGAAAAACCCTAGTTGAACACTTCCACCAAGAAACTTGTCAAAATACTCCAAGATTTATCCTTCCTCAACAAGTGCACCTAAAATTTCAGCCAAGAAACCCTAAGGAGGGCACAAATTTCAGTCCTCACAAGTGTGAGTGAAAGATGATAAATAATACAAGGGTTTAGACCCTTATTTATACAATACTAATGACAAGAATTAGGTAAAAAAAGGTCGACATGGCCTGTTATACATACTATCTAGTTTTTACATTAAATGTCATAATTAAAGCCTAAAACAAGCTGTAAAGGTGATGTCATGCCCTTTTAGGATGATGTTAGGCCCTTTTTGGGCAACATTGGCCTCATGGAGAAAAATGTTAGGCCTCCTTAGGCCTCAGGATCCTGCCACACATGCCACTTGTCACACAACTGCCTCCAAAAAATCCAAAACACTGGGTGATGTCATGGGTGACCTGGGTGACGTTATGGGCCTTCCAATGCCTACATAATGGTGTAAAGGACACAACCTCCTTGGTTCCAGACCTGCTAGGCTATCCCTAGTGAAACACCATCCTCTCTCTCTATTGAAATTCCCTGATCTGTCTCTGCCCCTGGCTGGGGTCTCAACATCCATTAGGTGGGATTTTATCCCTATGGAGGTTCGAACTAATCATATCCCCATATGTACCTGTCCATTGGGTGTGGCCCTACAACATCAACAAATACGCTCTCCATGGGCTCATAAGTCACAGGGATCATAGCAATGTCAATCACATCTAATCATCAAGTTTTCTAAATATGTGCATGAAACCCATTTTACCCGGACAAGTGCGCAAAGACGTTATGCTATTCTAAAATCCAAGTTTGTAGGGGATTCTAGGACGCCGTATTGGGCTAATTCTCATTGGATGTGGGATGTTCTTGGATGAAGTCAAATCCATTCCATGTGAGTGGATGAGGTGGTAAGGGATGTTTGGGAAATGGGTGCAGTGATTGCAGGGAAATGTATGACTTACCTGTGGGTGCCTCTGAAGAGGGTGAGATGCACCTTGTCATGGATGCAAATGTTTACAAGCCCATTCATGCCCTTTATATTTTATTCTTTATTGATTTTTCTTTCAAGAGACTAATTGGGGGACACTTCCCTGGCATGGTGACCAGTGGTGGTAATGTTACCCGCAAGCATTTCACGGAAATGAGAAGGCTGGCTCATGATGGGATCCCCTTTATCTTGGCTATTCCACCAAGAGCCACTACCCTGGCATGGTGAACAACTGTTGGTAGTATCATACCGCTACATGCCCATGGACCTAATAGGATGGCTCGTGATGCGACCCCTATCCTCCTACTAGGTCTTGATTTATTATTTTTATGGGTCCCTTTGTTTCTTGCTGCGAATATTTTTATTGATTTCTCAGGGATCCTTGGGCGAAGCATCTCAAGGTTTAATTCTTTTGGATTTTATCCTTTTACAACTACTTTTACCCTCTAGGCATTTATCCCCTTCTTCCCATAAGGTAAGGTACAACCCTTAGATATTTGGCCAACCCAATGCCTGGACCAATGTAATGGGATGGATGAGTGGGAAAAAGATGGAAAGTGGTAAGTATGGTGGGAACAGAGGATTGCCTTTCATGAATTCCCCCAGTGGAAACTCAAACCCTATGGGTACCAACTTACTAGGGAATCCTTTCATTCCCCCCAGGTGTGGTCAAGTGGAAAGGCATAGGGTCCAAACACACATTAGAAGAAAAAATAATTAAATTCACAGATCCAAAGGTTTTGAGGATCAAAGTGACACATACCATGATACCTAGACTATTACCTCATGGAGCAAGACCCATTTATGCTACAATACCAGTCCGATGTGATGGATGTTGTTGCTACTGACAAAGTCGAGGCAC
This sequence comes from Picea engelmannii, assembly GCA_009831015.1. Classification (NCBI taxonomy): domain Eukaryota; kingdom Viridiplantae; phylum Streptophyta; class Pinopsida; order Pinales; family Pinaceae; genus Picea; species Picea engelmannii. Next base: position 404,777 of record ML779028.1, read on the forward strand.
TGAAGAAGAAAAGGATGGGCCCTCTAGGGCCATGCTCAAGTCGATCTGTCTCTTAGTACTCCATGTCTAGGACCTGTGGAACTCAAGACATAATCTCCTTAGTTATCCCTAGGCTAGGGGATAACATTTGGTTCCAACTTGTGGACATGTATTCTTCGTAGAGCGCATGAGAACCTCAACATATCTGGAATAACTTGTGACCTACTGGGTCTCAACATAAGAATATTAGTAATCATTTGGGGTGGCTATATCACCCCCGACTCATATATATATATATATATATATATATATATATATATATATATATATATATATATATATATATATATATATATATATATATAGTACATAAAATGAAAGCAATCATATGTACAAATGGAAGTACAACTACTCTAGCGTGGAATGCAAATGGTATATACAATGAATGAAAATGCCTACCTACTTACCTGCACTTTCCTGTGAAGTCAAGTCTCTGCCCCCTGATGGGTTTTGAGGAGGTGCCCAATAACTGGTAATGGGTGTATTCTTCCTTCCAATGTAGACAAATAGTAGGCATCATTGAATGAATTTCTTCCAATTCTAAAGGGTCCAAGAAAAACTGTGCATTTCCTTTGACATTAGTAGGCTCTCCCTTATTCGTGTCCCACATCCATACTATGTCTCCCTCTCTATAATCTTTGGTTCTGAACTTGGTTGTTTCTTGAACAACCCTGGTGTAATGTGTAGAGGGAGGAGGGTGGGATTGTGCTATGAAAACTTCTTGTTGGGATGGATGGATCAATACACTATCTTCTCCTTTATTCAACAACTTGATAGTCCCAACTTCCTTGTCTTTATACTTGTTCAGGAGTTGCTGATAATATTCCTTCTTTGACCATTGTATTTGATCAAAATCTTCCTCGGTAGTGAAAGGAATATCACCAGGAGAAAATTCAGGAGGACTCTCTCTGATTGGCTCATGTGCTTCATTGGTCTTGATGTGGTTAGTAATTTATCGCACATGGATTTTGGTCATTGGCACATTCGGGAGATGACCTATCATTCCATCGTTCATAGGCACATTGATATAAGTGAGGTCCATCTATAAAGTGCCTCCCATCATTGCAATAGATTTCATGGACAACAACATTCCCCACACATATGGGACATCTAATACTACAATTTCCATATGGATCACTCTTTCGGGGTATCTTCCAAGACATACTTCCACATTCTCAATTACCCCATGTGTGGGTATGGATTTAGACTCAAAGCCACACACATTCCTGTAGGGTCGTGTGACCCTTAGGCCTAATTGTTGCATGACCTTTAGAGACATGATGTTGGCACCAACCCCTGAATCTAGCATACAGTTGTTAAGGCACTTGTTATTTATCAATAAGGTCATGAAGAAAGGTGGGTTTTCATCATACTGGACCCTAAAGTGATCAGCTTGTAGCATAATAGGAGGCTCTATTGGTCCATATGATCCTTTGAATAAATTATCAAATATTTATTTGACGGATGGTACCTTGGTGAATTCTCTTAAGGGGATGGTTACATGCATCTTGGCTAATTCCCCTTCAAAATCAAAGTTTAAGTCCACTCTTTCAGCCTTGGGAAGAGTTTTGGCAAGGATAATGTTCATGGGTGGAGGTATTTTTTAGGATAATGCAGGACCAACGAAGATAGGTTGGTTCAATTTATTTTTTCTAGTATACACTTGGAATTATTGCTTTTTCAAATTTTCTCTTGATTCTTGGTCCAGGTTATTTATTACCTCCATCCTATCCTTCTTGGCTTCTTCCTTTATGCCCTCTTGATGTTCCTCATGGGAAATATTAAGGTAGATTTAGGGGTCCTCTATGGTATGGTTCATTATGTTTGCTTGGTCACAACTTCCATTTTTGTAAGGACATTCATGTTCCCAGTGTAAATCACTGCATTGTAGGCACCAAGGATTTTCATCCACCACATTTGCTAGAGCTAAAGTATTTGTAACCTCTTTATCATTCTTTGGTATGAAAACTTGGTTCCCTTTCTGGAATTGACCCTTGTGCAAAATCCTAGGGGCTTGTTGCTGAGTCCTCTATAGGTTGACAATCCTATTCATCATTAGCTCTTGATTTTTTACTATGCAATCTATAGTCAATTGTAACTTATCCAAGATAGCACTAATGTTTAAGGTAGGTTCAACATTGTGTATTATCTTAGGTTTAATGTGCATCCTAACTGTTGGGGTTGAGAAAGGTTCAACTTTGGATGATAAAAGGTTGTCTTCGATACTTGTGAATACCTATTGGGATTCTTGGATTGTTTGAGGGTTTTTATCTCTGAGGAGATACCCTAGTTGACCGGTAAATGCTTTGGTATAAATGAAAAAAAGGAAACTAGGAGATGGATGATGACTCACAGGTTTTTTTTGCAACAGAGTTTCAAACTCACTGTGGAATTCTCTAATGGTCTCATTCTCCTATTTCATGAGGTTATTCAACCTTATCAATAGCATATTGGGGTCTTCTTTGATACTCCATCGTTTGAGGAAGACTTCTTACAACGTATCCATGGTTTTAATATTTCCATCAGGAAGACCATTGTACCAATGCCTTGCACCATCATGGAGGGTAGAAGAGAACAATTTCATAGCCAAATATTCAACATCATCACTAATGGGATGAAGCTGGAAGAATGCCCAAAAATTGATAATGTGATCCTCGACACTGATTGCATCATTACCGGTGAATTTAGGAAGCCGTTTCTCATACTTGGGGGGCATTTTCCTAGGGTATCCTGGTATAGCTGTCATGTCTAGCGGTTTGAAAAGATTGGATGACCATTGTCTTTGGTTATTAACTTGGTTTGTAATAGAGGTTTGAGTTCCCATGATAAACATCATATTTAAGGGAATATTGCCTCCGAAAAGTGATTTTACTATAGAAGAGTTTCGAGGAGGCTTTCTTCTAAAGGATTTGGGAGGGCTGGTGTACCTCCTTGTGGATTGTGGAGTCACTAGATAATTTTTTTGAAATTATCAAAGGAAAAAGGGAATCACCCTTAGTGGAGTCGCCAGGTAATCTTGTAAAAAAAGTTCTCTGGATAAAGGCTTACTGAAGAAAGTTTCATTTAAGGAGTATTGACTCAGTGTTTCCCGACAGCGATGCCAAAATTTTATCGTGCAATTTGTACTTTGATAGTAGAAAAGGTTAAAGGAGAGAAAATTGGCATAATGAGAGACTATCCTATCACTGTCACCTCAATAGGATGTCTCTTTCTATTTAGGGTGGCAGGCCTAGGGGAGACATCCCCAGTGACCTGGGGTTTTGAGAAGCCAAAGTCAAAGTGGATAGATAAAGACCCCCTCTCACAATTCACCACTGATCAGAAAGTCTGGTTTTATAACCAATGAAGAGATAATATGTCAAAGTGTACCTGCCCAGAACAAAGCAACGATAAACTATATATATTTGCAAGTACACTTGTTGGTTAGCACTTCATAAAATCATAGACTTTCTCAATAAAATCAATTGGCCGACAATAATGAAGTAAACAAAAAATTATAAAAACAATATTTATAAAGCAATACTTCACATTAAATGCCTTGCAATAGCTTCAAAAATGACTAAGAATCATTAACCATTGAAATCATAATACTAGCATTTCTCTGAAGCAAACAAGACAATGATTAAATCAACCTTTTCAACTGCTTTTACAAGATTTTAATGCTACAATTGATGGGTGTAGTTTACTTTAGTAACAACAAAAATATTGTTCGTAGGTTAGGCTATTCTAGGGTTAGAAAAGGTTAGTAGGATGCTCAAAAAATAGGTTTTGATGGTTGTTTTGATCAATTACTCAAAGGAGGACTTAGACTAGTGCTTTAGGGAAAATGGAGTCAATGAATATGGAATAAAATGTTGAAGAAAATGATAGGAGGAGAGTCAAGGACAAGATATATTGATAGATTGGAGTGCTGGTAACCCAAGGCTCCAATTATCAAACCCTAGGGGAAACTAGATACTAAGGTGTAGGTAACCCTAGGCCTTAGTACACTTTCCTCCCTCGTTAAATCAAAGATGAAGAAAAAATGGACTAAGATGAAGCAATGGATACTTAAGGTGTTGCAATGGTAAGGCCTTAGCACATGCTTCAAGAAAAATGGCCTTTTGACAAGATCTAGTAGGTGAAGGATTTTGAAGCTAGGACAATAACATGTGCTAGTATTCCTAGGGTTTAGTCAAGCAATTTCATAATATTTAATGTAAATGCAAGAGAAATAAACTATAACCATTCAATTAAGAAGAATTGCAGAAATATCACTTACATTCATCAAGAATAATCAAGAAAAAACCTAGTTGAACACTTCCACCAAGAAACTTGTCAAAATACTCCAAGATTTAGCCTTCCTAAAAAAGTGCGCCTAAAATTTCATCCAATAAACCCTAAGGAGGGTGAAAATTTCATTCCTCACAAGTGTGAGTGAAATATGATCAATAATACAAGGGTTTAAACCCTTATTTATACAATACTAATGACTATATTTAGGTAAAACAAGGCCGACATGGCATGTTACAAATAATATCCAATTTTTACATTAAATGTCATAATTAAACCCTAAAAAAAGTTGTAAAGGCGACTTCATGCCCTTTTAGGGTGACGTTAGGCCCTTTTTGGGCAATGTTGGCTTCCTGGAGAAAAATGTTAGGCCTCCTTGGGCCTCATGATCCCGCCACATGTGCCACTTGACACACAACTGCCTCCAAAACATCCAAATCCCTGGGTGACCTGGGTGACGTCATGAGCCTTCCAAGGCATACATCATGGTGTAAAGGACACAACCTCCCTGGGTCTAGTCTTTCCAGGATGTCCCTGTGAAACATCATCCTCTCTCTCTGGTGCAATCCCCTGATCTGTCTCTACCCCTGGTTGAAGTTTCAACATCCATCATCCCTGCGGAGGTACGAACTAATCATCTCCCCATATGTACCTATCCATTGAGTGTGGCCCTGCAACATAAAAAAATACACCATCCATGGACTCATAAGTCACAGGGATCATAGAAATGTCAATCACATATAATCATCTAGTTTTCTAAACATGTGCATGAAACCCCTTTTACCCGGAGAAGTGCTCAAAGACATTATGCTATTATACAAGCCAAGTTTGGAGGGGATGCTAGGACGTCCTATTGGGATAATGCTCATTGGATGTGGGATGTTCCTGGGTGAAGTCAAATCTAGGCCATGTGAGTGGATGAGGTGGTAAGGGATGTTTGGGAAATGAGTGTAGTGATAGCAGGGAAATATATGGCTTACCTATGAGTGCCTTTGAAGAGGGCGAGTTGCACCTTTTCATGGATGCAAATGTTTCCAAACCCATTCATTCCTTTTATCTTTTATTCTTTACTTCTTTTTCTTTCAAGAGACTAATTGGGGGACACTGCCTTGACATTGTGACCAGTCATGGCTATGCCACCAAGAGACACTACCCTGGCGTGGTGACCAGTTTTTGGTAGTGTCATACCGCTACATGCCCATGGAACTAATAATATGGCTCGTGATGAGACCCCCTATCCTCCAACTAGATATTGATTTATTATTTTTATGGGTCCCTCTGTTTCTTTCCGAGAATCTTTTTATTGCTTTCTCGGGGATCCCTGGGCGAAGCATCTCAAGGTTTCATTCTTTTGGATTTTATCTTTTGCCATTTATTTTTACCCTCTGGGCATTTATCCCCTTCTTCCTACAAGGTAAGGTAAAACCCTTAGATAGTTGGCCAACCCTATGCCCGAACCAGTGTAATGGGATGGATGAGAGGGAAAATATGGAAAGTGGTAAGTATGGTGGGAACATACAATGACCTTTCATGAGTCCCCCCAATGGAAACTCAAACCCTATGGGTACCAGCTTACTAGGGCATCCTCTCATTCCCCCCAGGTGTGGTCAAGTGGAAAGGCATAAGGTACAAGCACACATTAGAAGCAAAAATAATTAAATGCACATATACAAAGGTTTTGAGGATCAAAGTGAAACATACCATGATACCCAGAATCATTTCCTCATGGAGCAATACCCATTTATGCTGCAAGACTAGGCCGATGTGATGGATGTTGTTGTTGCTGAAAAAGTGGAGGCGGTGAAGAAGAAAATTACGGGCCCTCTAGGGCCATTCTCAAGTTGATCTGTCTCTTGGTACTCCATGTCTAGGACTTGTGGGCCTAGAGACATAATCTCCTTAGTTTTACCTAGGCTAGGGGATAACATGTACAAACACTAGACAACCAAATATTTCGAGATGTCTTACTTTTGGCTTCTTTTCGGAGAAAATTTCTTCAGGGTTTTTGAATCCAAGTGCACTATGGGATAATCTATTTTCGACATAAACTGTTGTTCTTGCTGCTTCAACCCATAAGTGCATTGGTATATCTTGATTGTGGATCATAGTCTTCACTTCTTCCATAATTGTTCTATTCTTTCTTTTTGCTACACCATTTTGTTGAATATTATAGGGAGTGGTGAGCTCCCTCTTAATCCCGAAATCTCTGCAAAATCTTCCAAATTAATTTGAGATGTATTCTCCTCCATTATCTAACCTGAGTGTCTTGATTTTTCTTTCGAAGATAATTTCTACCAAGGCTTTGAATTCCTTCAACTTTCCAAGTACTTCATCTTTTGATTTCAAGAAATAAACCCAAGTCTTGCGAGAATAATCATCAATACATGACACATAATATACATACCCACTTAGAGAGGTTGATGGAATTGGACCACATACATCTGAGTGGATGAGCTCCAAGATTCCTTCTTATTTACTGTCGCTCTTTGGGAAATGATTCTTTATGTTCTTTCCTTGTGCACATCCCTTTCATACACCTTCATGATAAACCTTGAATTATGGTAAACCTGTAACTACCTTGCTTACATATGGTAAGGCTTTGTAGTTTATGTGAGCTAGTATTCTATGCCGAAGTTCACATGGACTCTCATTGGGGTGAGTCAAGGCTGCATCTGAGCGACCTTTTAACTTATACATACCACCTTCTTCTAATCCAATAACAATTGCATCTTCTATGGTTTTTCCTTTAGGCCACATAAGAACTTCACCATCTATGAATGCAACCCTGAAACCTTTATTATCTAGAGTTGAGATAGAAAGTAATTTCTTTGTCAAACCTGGTACATAAAGTACATACTTCATTTTCATCGGAGTCCCTGAATCAAGTTTGTAGGTGGATTCTCCCATTCCTTTGATAGGGTACTGATAATCATCTCCAAGTGAAATTTTCTGGGGAAAGTCCTTTTCTATAAGGATAGAGAGAGTGTACTCTCTTTGACCTATCATGTGCTTAGAGGCACCATTGTCTATGAGCCAAGTATCCTCTCCAGGTGTCACAGATCCTGAGAGGGAGGAAAATAGAACATAATATTCAATCTCTTATTTAGTCAAATTTTTGGGTGGCTCATCATTTTCAACTGCATGGGCATGCAGTCTTTTGTTATTTAACTTGTTTTATTCTTCCCTTCTGGCAAGAAAATTCTTATAAATGTGTCCCATATTATCACAATGATAACATTGATAAGAGGAGAAATAATTTTCTTTTCTTTTCCCCTTCTGATATTTATGGAATCTCCTAGGAGGTTGAGATTCTTTATGGAAGTGGGTGAATCTCTTTGGGGAGTGAGATTCCTTATGAAGATGGGTATCCTTTTGGAAATGAGACCTTTTATTTCCTCCTTTAGAATGAGAAACTAGGGCTTGGTATTCATCCCTTAATAGTACTGCTTCTTGGTTGGCTACTCTTGCTTCTTCTTGAAAACATTCTTCCCATAGACTATCAAATTGGAGTTTTTATTTTCTTGCACATATGGTTTGGATGAAGGAATCCCAAGGTCTTGTGAGACCTTTAAGAGCTGTCATTATGAGTTCATATTCATTTAGTTTTTCTCCAATTGCTTCTAATTGTTCCTTGAATTGAAAAACCCTAGAGAAATAGTCATGAACCGTTTCTCCTTTCTGCATCTTTGTATTCTTGAGTTGGGTTCTCAGATTCATCTTCCGGTTGATGTTATTTCGTTCATACATTTTGGTTAGGGAATCAAACATATAATTTGGAGTATTATTAGAATACACTTGGGGGATCAAGTGATCTTTAATGGAGTTTGCAATGATCCTTTTGGCCCTAACAATATCCTTCTTGTACCTCTCTTTGGATGCTTCTTCTTTGGATTCCGATACATTTTATTTTATGAATTTTGCAAGGTCATACTCTTCAACAATGAGTCCAATTATATACTTCCAGGCTAATAAATTTTCCATACCTTCTAACTTGTCAACAAGCTTAAGTTCTTACAGACATCTTGACCTGGAGCTAGGAAAATGACCAGAAAATTAAAGTGCTCAGAAACTGAATATGAACTTACCAGGAGATGCAATGGGATGAGGTGATTAGGCTGGAACTTTCTATTTTAAAAAATTCCAAGTTTTACCCCTTGAAATTGACCTGCACAAATCTGGACTGGTACTTTTGGTATTGGTTCTGATTTCCTGGTTTTTCGGTACTAGTCAAAACTAGGGTTTGACTGATCTAGATTTTATGAGAAGAACGAAATCACTACAGATTATTAATAGGTGGTTAAAACAAAATAACATAGATACAATAAAACTGGTTTTATATTCAGTAAGGAAATAAGCTGAAACTATAAAATGCAGCGAAAACAAGTTTGCTGGAATGGTGACGGCTTATCTCTGAGAAGAGATGTGACGGCTATGCTCATTCGCAGGGAGATGATTACAATGAGGATCTGAAGGCATTTTTACAATAAAAAGGAATGTCAAAATCCCTAGACATCCAAAAACCTAACCCTAGGAGATGAAGCGCCAAAAGTCATGTGGGCCCCGTTTGGGTAAGTTAGTACATCAACTTCCTGGGGTCGTAACTTTTGCATACAATCTCCGTTTTAGGCGTATGATAGCTCGTTGGAAAGGTATCATCGAGGAGATTCATTTTTGGGGCTCAACCATTTATTTATCTATCATTGATAATCTCGATCCCGAAAAACCATCATTTAGGCCCTCAAAATGGCCTCGAAAGTGAAAAACTGCTAAAAATAGTAAATTGCCAAAATTGTCAGAAAACTATTTTGAGACAGTTGGAAGAGGTGGGTGGCCACCGATATCCACCTGGATAAATCCTCCCTCCTTAGGAAGAAATGGTATCCAATGCGTTGATTTCCCCCATCAAAAGAGGAAATTTTTGCTGAATTTGGCCCTGGGTGAGCCACTTGCCTTGGTGTAGTCACTGCCCTGCTTTGACGACTCGATAAATATGGATCCTTTGCTGTCGAGTGCCCTTGATCTATGTGTCCACAATATGATCATTGGATTCTTGTTGTATGCAGTTGGGGTTGATCTCTATTGGTGTCAGTTGCTCTGCTACGTCTGAGGTGTCCAATAATGGTGGTAAATAAGGGCGAAGGAGAGCCACATTGAACACTGGGTGTAGGCCAAGGAAAGGAGGAATTTTGAGCTCAAAATAATTATCCCCCACGACCTTGGTGATGGTGTACGACCCATAATGGAGTGGGTGAAGCTTCCGATGGGGTCCTGTAAGGCATTCTTTCTGCAAGTGCAACAAAACCTTGTCTCCCACCTGAAACGTATGTGGCACTTGATGTTGATCATGACGCTGCTTGTACTTTTCATTGGACTTATATAGGATATCCTGAACCTGTTGGCGGATGTATTGGATCCGCTCAATGAACCAGGTGGCTTTTTCAGCTTCAATTGGAGTAGGAGATGAGTCATTCGAGGTGACCGCAAGGGGAAGTGCAACATCTATGGGACCAAATGGTTGGAATCCCAACCCCACCTGAAAGGGGCTGTGGTCAGTTGAGCTATGCAGGGCTCGATTGTAGCTATGTTGGACATAGGGAAGGCTCTCATCCCATGTGAGAGGGTGCTTTGAATTATACATGCGAAGGATATGCACAATCATTCGATTGACGACCTCAGTTTGACTATTTGTCTGGGGGTGGAAGGCTGTGGATTTGGTGAGCTTGGTGTCTAGCAGTGACCAGAATGTGCTGAGAAATAAATTGTCCCCATATGAGACAATGGTTTGTGGGATTCCAAAATTTACCCAGAATCGTTCAAAGAATATCTTGGTAGTGGCCTCTGTTGTGATGTTCTTCTTGCAGGCAACCAAAATCGCCATCCTAGAAAAGAAATCAACAACTACAAAAACACAGTCATTTCCTCGCTTGGTGGATGAAAGGTCCGACATGTAGTCCATTGAGATGGATTCCCATGGCCTGTCAGGAGTAGGAAGAGGGGTGTATAGGCCTTGTTTCTTAGTGGTCAGTTTGGCAATAGCGCAGGCAGTGTAGGACTTGATATACTTGCTGACTTCCTGTCGAAGTTTCGGCCAGTATAAATTTTTCTGTAGTATCACCATTGTCTTTTCGATGCCGAAGTGTCCTGCCACCCGACTATAGTGGGCTTCCCAGATCATCTTCTCTCGCTCTCACAATGGAACATAGATATGGTCCAAATGACACAACAACCCATCCTGAAGATGGAAATTATCAACAACTGTGTTTGCACCCAACATTTGGTAGGTGGTGGCGAAGTTCGGGTCTGTCTCATAGAGTTGGGGCCATCCAGAGGTCTGATGGCCACATGAGTCTAGCACCGTGGTGAGTTCCATGACTGGCAGTCTGTTGAGGCAATCAACGACGCGATTGGTGCTTCCTGTTTTATACTTGATGTTGAGGTGGAATTGCTGCAAGTATGTGGACCACTTTTGATGGCGATCATTCTACAATTTTCCTTGTGTCTGCATGAAATGTAGTGGCTTATGATCAGTGTGGATGATTGTCTCCTTCCCAATAATGTAATGTCTCCACTAAAGGCGGGATTTCACAATGGAGTACATTTCTTTGTCATAAGTATGGTACTTATGGATATCATATGATAGTGTCTCACTATGATAGGCCACGGGTTGGCCGTGCTGAGTGAGAACGATGCCCACCACATAGTCTGAAAAATATGTCTTGATCTCAAAGGGATGCTGCAGGTCTGGTAGTGAAAGTACTGGGGTTGAGCACAAGCTTTGCTTCAAATTTTCGAATGCTTGTTGTTGGGACCAACCCCACGCAAATTTCTCCTTACCATCACCCCTGGTTATTTGGCTAAGGGCCCATTCAATATGGGAGAATCCCAACACGAACCTGCAGTATAAATTGGCAAAGTCCAAGAAGCTCCGAAGATCAGTGAGTGTGGTTGGGGCTGGCCAACCATGGATGAATTGGATCTTGGCTAGATCCACATGTACACCATGCTGATAAATTATGTAGCCAAGTTAATGGCCCATGTCCATGCCAAAGGAGCATTTTTCCAAGTTGGCATATAGCTTGTGCTGCCGCAGGGTGTGCAAAACCTGCTGAATATGCTACAAATGTTCGACCCAAGTCTTGCTGTAAATTAGAATGTCATCCAGATACACCAATACAAAAGTATTGGTGAATGGTCACAGGATATCGTCCATCATCCTCATGAAAGTGGCTGTAGAATTTGTCAAACCAAAGGGCATGAATAACCATTCAAAAAGGCCTTCCTTTGACTTGAAGGCGGTTTTCCATACATCTGTCCATTCTATCGGGACCTGGTGGTAGCCAGTCTTCAGAACAATCTTACTGAAGTATTTTCCCCCCGTGATTTGATCAAGGGGGTCGTCGATTCGGGGAATCAGGTACCGATTTCTGACTGTGATTTTATTTAGAGCCCGATAATCAATGGAGAGTCACTAGGTTCCATATTTCTTTTGTACCACATGATTGGGCTCCCACAAGGTGATGAGATGGGATGGATGTTCCCCTTGTGGAGTAGTTCTTGGATCTGTCGCTTGATCTCCTCATTCTCTAACATAGAGCTACGATAGACTGGCCCATTGGGCAGTGGTGCGCCGGGGGTCAGATCGATGGGGTGCTTGACCTGGCAGTGCAGAGGTACCCCAGTAGGTGAGGAGAAGATATCTGAGTATTCTTCCATGAACTTATCTACTTGCTTCTGATGTGTGGAGAGGTCGGCTGCAGAGACCTTGGATGTGGCTGTGATATTTTGCTTATTCTGAGAGAAAATAACGAAGAAGACAAACTTCCTCATCTGAGAGATGACCTTCCTGCATTTCTTAGCAGAGATCAAGGAAATAGCACTAGGTGGGACTGCCTCGGGTATCTTGTACAATTTCATGTTCAAAGTAATAATAACACTACGAGGCCTAGAATCATATACAACATGACATTTCCATAAATAAGGTTGGCCCAAAATAACATCACAAACTTCGAGAGGAGCAACATCAGACAATACCTCATCTTTGAAGAGCTTGATGCCATATGACATTCGACACTATGGCTGACGCGGAGACCGCTTATTTGGCGGAGCCATCCAATGGTGTAGGGTTATGGGTGCGGTGTTGTCGGCAGGGCCAACCGCTTGACGAACTCTACTGAGATGAGGTTCTTCTGGCTATCGCTATCCATGATGAAGTGCAGCGGTGTGCCTTTTATCCACGTCTGTGAATGGAAGAGGTGTTCTCCTTCTTCTGGCTCGTCTGGTTCACCAGACTAGATCTTGGTGGTAGCAACTGTGGCATTGGGTTCCACATCAATGATCTATATTCCCCTTTCTGGTTTTGGATCAGAGTTCGAACCTGCATATTATTCAGATGCTTTCACTTCGGCCACCAATGACTACTTTGAGTGGCAGTCAACAGTGTTATGCCAAGGGATCTTATGGAATTCGTACCACTTCTTGGTATCTTTCTTTGTCTTTTGGTGTCCTTATGTGCTTACGACTTGGACTGGTTTTCCTGATACTATCCATCTTTGCTCTATCCTTTTTTCTGTGTGGTTGGGCTGACCTTTCCTGGATTTTGTTGTAAGGGGTTCCCATGCCCAAATTTTCGTGTCTTTTATTTGAGCTTCTGCTCGATTTTAACGACATATTGGTAGGCTGCGCCCAAGGATGAGATGTCCAAAAATTCCATTTCGGTCTAGATGTATATATGCAAAGTGCCACGATACTTGAGCACCAGATGTCGCTCCGAATATTTGATACCCATCTTGGTGCGCAAGGTATGAAAGATATTCATGAAATATGGCACTGCTTGGTCTCTTTCTTGCTGTTGTGTGGTCCATTTGGTATACAAGTCATCATAACTTCTGACAGGGTAGTATTGTTCCTTAATAAAATCCTTGAAGGAATCTCATGTGGCCGTGACTGTGAATAGTGAGGGTTCCTCTATTTCCTTTTTCTCACCGAAAGTTTCCCACCAATCTTTGATGTGGGGAACGACTTTGAGGAGCGCAAAAGTAATTTTTTCTCTATTCGAAAAGTTATGGACATAAAAATACCCTTATAGTAGATTCAACCATTTGTCTACAACATCTACGTCTATCTGACCTTCAAATATTGGAATATCGAAGTTTATTTGTACCTTGAAGTGGGTGGCGCCTCCACTCGAAGAATATGCATCGCCTGTTGGTAGTTGTTGAAGGATTTGCGTGAAACTATCCATCATCTCGTTCCTTTGTTGCGTGAGGGATTCCTCAATCAACAGTTTGAAAGGATATCCTGTCCCATCATCTTTATTTTCTCCTACCAAGAGAGGTCACTTGGGTGTGCGAGAGATTTTGTCCTCAAGAGAAAGAAGCTCGAGACCCAACTCTTTATACTCCAACTTCGTTGGGGACATGCATTAAGACGACAAGGAGTAGACCGATCTAATACCACTAATACATATTTTATGAGTAGAACGAAATGACTACAGATTATCAATAGGTGCTTAACACAAAATAATAGAGATACAATAAAACTGGTTTTCTATTCAATAAGTAAATAAGATGAAACTGTAAAATGCAGCAGAAACGAGCTTGCTGGAATGGTGGCAACTTATCTCTGAGAAGAGATGTGATGGTTGCGCTCATTCACAAGGAGATGATTACAATGAGGATTTGAAGGCCTTTTTACAATAAATAGGAATGAAAAAAATCCTAGACATCCAAAAACCTAACCCTAGGAGATGAAGCACCAAAAGTCATGTGGGTCCCGTTTGGGCAAGTTAGTACATTAACTTCCCGGGGTCGTAACTTTTGTATACGATCTCTGTTTTAGGTGTATGATAACCCATTGGAAAGGTATCATCGAGGATATTCATTTTTGGGGCTCAATAATGCCTTCGGATATCATTGAGAATCTCGATCCTGAAAAACCTTCAATTAGGCCCTCAAAATGGCCCCAGAAGTTAAAACTACTAAAAATAGTAAATTGCCAAAATTGTCAGAAAACTGTTTTGAGCCAGTTGGAAGAGGTGGGTGGCCAATGATATCCACCTATATCATTGAATTTCCATAGGCTCTAGATACTGAAAAGGTGCGCTCAAGATGCTAAATGATGCTCTAAGATAGGGCACACTTCTCTATATGGTTTTTAGTCAGAAATTCCTTTCCAATAAAATCCCTAATTTTCTTGTATGTGAATAGTGACATTTTTGGATACCCAGTGAAAGGTGCTCTATTTAGTCAAGCTCCAATACCATGTTAAATTTAGATATGCTATTAAGTTCTTTTCAATTTACTAGAGAATAATAGCATGAGTAGGATCACTGAAAGAAACACAATCACAAGGTACACAACATTTTATCCTGGGAAACCCTCATGGGGGAGAAAACCCAACAAAATATTCCTCAATAATAGTTTGCCAATACAGTGCCAAGACTTAGACCAAAACACTAAATAATATCCAAGATTGAGCATGCACATCTCTTATCCTTCTTTTAACTGCAACCACCTACAAAATATTCACACTTGTTGAGTGACTGAGTGAGTGAGTGAATGAGGCACCATCCTCACTTATTTATACTAGCTAAGGGGGTGCTAGGGTTATGTCTCTTTACCAAGCAAGGATGACTACTCCCAATAGTGGTTAAAACCACTTTAATAAACCCTAGGGGACGACTTCTCAAATACCACCATATGAATATGGTTTGACCAATCCAAAAGAGGGGATTTGGTCTTATACAAGACTCGACATGATCAATCCACAAAATGGGATTTGATCTATATAATAATAAATCAATTATAATTAGAATATTTTTCATAGTTACAATATTTCAACACATTTGACATAATTTGTGGCTTCGCCTCACCCCTCCTCCTCTCGTTCCCCTTGTAGTGGTGTGTGGGGGAAGGGGAGGGCATGGGAGTGGAGGGGAGGAGGGGGGTAGTGGAGGGGAAAGGTGATATGCATAGGGAATGGGAGGGGAGAAGGGACATTGGAGTAGGAAGGGTGATTTCATGAATCCCCCTTCTAGTCCAAGTAACCTGCTTCTCCTAAGGAGTAGTGTGTAATGGGGAAGGGGAGGGGAGGATGGGAGGTGGAAGGAGAGTGGGATAGGGAGGCTAGAGTACGGAGGGAAATATTATAAATGTAAAACATCATTAAGGTTTGGTGATTATGAATGAAGGACATTGTTAATGTGACATTTGATAAGTAATCTAGTTGATTTATTTATTTTATTGATGTTAGATTTATAATTTTTTTTTGATTTAATCTATTAACATATTAAATTATTTATTTATTATAGATATCGTTATAACATTATTTATTTAGTCACAAGGTTAATGCGAGAACACACGAGTAAATGGTTAGATTAATGGAGAGAGTTGGGGTGATGTTAGATGAAAATATCCAAAATCAAGCTCTACAACAACATTGAAACATTTTTTTGTGGAGCCCGATTATCTTCTCAATTTAGAGGTCTTGTTTTACATTAGTTTGGATCCTAGTCTGGGGGTTTTGGGATGAACCCTTTGAGCAAATTTTTTTGGGAGGTTTTTTTCATCCGTCTTGGGTGATTTTGGCACATAGTTTTCTGACCCATGGTTTTCAAATTCAGTTTAAGAAATTAAGATTGTAATCTAATCCAGGTCAATGTATTTGCGCTTTTGGATGTTGAAAGATCCTATATATTGTATTGTAATGGTGAATTTAAAAAATGA
>ML779028.1:421122-439260 GCA_009831015.1 Picea engelmannii
AAAGTACTTGCTATTTATTTGTGGGTGTAGTCCATATCGGGTGAACCACATATATCAATGTCTCTCTTTATTATTTTCTTCTATATTTTATTTCTACATTCACTGTGATTTGTTTTATTTTTATTGCTCCATGATCCTATTCCTATATATAAGATTTGTTTTTCCTTTATGGGAGAGGTGGAGGGAGGGGGGGGGGTGATGATTCCCTTCTATCAACCCCATGTTCCCCTCCCTTACTTCCTCACTCCCTCCTCCACTTTTCCTCACTATGCCTCTCATCCCTCCTCTTCCACCCCCTAAGGATCAATACCAACACATCGACAATTTTGCAAATTATCTTTGTGTTGGCGGCATGCCGTAGGTTATAAGAAGGGATGGATGGGAGGTGATGCCCTCTCCCCACTACGTGGTTGTTTCATCCCTCCCTTCCCTCGTCCTTGCCCTCACGTTCCCAATCCTCCATCCCTTGTCCATAGTCCCTCCTTGTGTCTCCCCGCCCACCCCTAATGGCCTACCACCCATGAAACGATGGGTTTGTAGGTCACAAGGGGTAGGCAAGGAGGGGGAGTGGGGTAGGGAGAGAGGAGGGGAGAAGGGGAAGTGTGAGGGTGGGGGAATAGAGGGAATGTTGGGGGTGATGAAGCATACAAAAAGTGAGGGATTCCAAGAACCCCCCCACCAACTCTTTTTTTTTTAAATATATGTTATGCTTATTTATTTTTTAATTTCAGTTTTTTTTTTTGTTATTATTATTTTCAATATATGTTTTTTTCTTGAAAATATATTTTAATTTTCTTTTCAAATGTATTTTTGAGGAAGACATCGATCAATTTTTTTTTTTTTTTTAATTATCTTATAAATAAAATTAAAAAATAAAACATTAATAATAATAATAATAATTATTTTAAACATGTTTTTTTCTTAGTTTGGTGTTTTTCCCCTAATTTTTATTTTTTCCTTTCAAAATTTTAATTTATTTTTCCACTTTTGTTTTGGTAATGGTATTGGTTTTTAAGGTTTTTCTCCACAATAGTATTAGTTTCCAGGTCACAGTTTCAAACAAGTTGTAATTTTAACCTTGAAAAAAAAAGTAACACCACTTTTCGATTTGGAGTCGATTTTGAGCTTTTTGTTCGCAATAATATTGGTTTTCAAAGCTACAGTTTCATTCAATTTATAATTTTAGTCCCGAAAAAAATGGGTGCTACTAAGAGCACCACTTTTCAATTTGGGGGTTAATTTTAAGGTTTTTGTATACAACGATATCCACTGTGAAGACCATGGTTTGAAAAAAGTTAAAAATTTTAGGCCCCCCATCCCCCTAGAAAAGGGTGCTACTAGTAGTACCATTCTTTGATTTGAGGGTTGATACCTGTGTTTTTGACCAAAAAATTTGGGGTTTTAGGTTATAGTTCTCATTTTGAGGTCACAATTGTGGCTGAGTCAGTGACTATGTTCCCAATGGAAAATAAAAATGATGTCCGAGAAAAAGTCGTGCTTTTGGAAATGAATATGTACATGTTAAAAATGATGAATTTGACATATTTGATATTGTTGATTAGTTTTAAGATGTACTTCAGGAACATGCTCAATTTGACAAATTGACATATTATTGATGAATTATATTTGTAATGTTTTAGATTTTGAGATTTTACATAAAAAATAAATATCTATATATTGTTGTTTTATGATGACAATCTTTTGAATATGTTATTTACCATATAATATGGTTTATTTTTTGACTTCCATTTTTTTTGTCAATCATCACATCAATGAAAATACATTAAATATTGTTAGTTTTTATAAGAAATCTATCAAAAAGTGTAAACAAATGTTATTAGTATTATTGTTCTAGTTATCCTCTCCCCTGTTTTGACCCTAAAAATAATTTATCTAACATGGCATTTTAAACGAGAAAATTCTAAAATGTATATGTTTTTCATTATAATTAGCTCTAAATATAAACATGACCTCTAAAAACTTTGTCAAATGGGGGTAGAAACAAACTCTAAATATGACCTCTAAAAAATAAAAACTTTGGTTGATTCTTGTTAATCGAGTAACTATCCTTTGCTACATTCATGATACTTATTAGTTTGGCCGTGAGTATACTAAAGGGGGATCCTCTTCCTTAGTAAATTTTACAGTTTCAAATTGGGTAGGTGATGTTGATGATTGAAAGTTTACTTTTGGTTCAATTCCTATCACTTGGTCTAGCAAATATTAGCATGCAGAGTATCAAGGCATTGTTAATGACCTTCAATAAGTTTTTTGGATTCAACAATTGCTCACAAAGTTTGGTTTTCCCTATGATTTTGGTTTTTGGTCGATAATCATAGTGCTATACACATTGCACGCAATGTAGTTGAGCACCAACGCACCAAACACATTGAGGTATCGATGAAATATATAAGACAACTCATTCATGATTGAGTTCTTAATTTTCAATTTTGTTGTTCATAAGATCAAGTCGCATATATTTTCACCAAGATACTCATTTAAGCCAAGTTCCTTCATCTTCGATTTTTTCTAGGGGCGAACAAAGTTGTTTTATGGGGATAGCATGTAATTCCTCAAGTTCCACTCGACTCGAAGTGAATTTTATAGGGAATGTTGGTGCATAATTATGTGTGCAAATTATTTAATTATTTTTGCATATCTAATAATAAAATATTCACAATACATAGCTTTGTAATTGTCAATATAAAGCATTGGAGTTATCAAGATAAAATAGAATTATAGTTAACTTATTTTGTTCTTACCATGCATTGATGGATCCCTAGATGATATTTATATTAACGTAATACAAAAAGTGTTACATCCAATTCCTCATGTGACCTAACCACTGGGGAAACTAGGCCACAATGGATCAAAAACTATTACCATTATTTGTTTTTTCAAAATACTCATATCTATAACTATCAACCATTGAAATTCTCCTAGCTTGAACAATACATAAAGTATACTATAAAATAATTAAAATCATAGCATCAAACTAACATTTTTGATCTAAAAAGGACAAAAGACTAGTTGTATCATCCTAATATTCTTAAAAAGTTCGATTCTTTATTAGGATCCTAACCTCCCTTACCCCTGAAGTAGATATAATTCTATGTAATAAAGGCCATCATTATTAGGTAGGGCCTATATAATAATGTGAACACAACTATTGTAGGAAGACTTATTAGAACATTCCACCTTTAGAAATTTCTTCCTCTAGAAGGTTCTTAAAAATATATAATTAGTATATATAGATGTAGAAAGCATTGTAAAAGGTTGTCTTGTGAAATCATTTGTACTTAAGATCTTCTCTATTACAGGTTGTCCCCTCGAAGAGGTAAGTGAACAATGCTTTCCGCAAGTAATAAGGGATCATATTTTGGTCCATATTGTTATTGTGATCATTGTTCTGTTTCATTATGCTAAATACTCTGACAATATTTGTGCTCTCATTCTACATATTAATATTTGGTACCTTGCAAGTGGTATCAGAGTGTTTTCCTTGGAAAATTTTTAGAATTCTTTTCCAGGCTAGAGATGTGTTACGATGTCTATAAAGAACAATAATATTTCATTAAGTAGGTAAAATTATGGTTTGGGAATACTACACAAAAGAAATACACATGGTTTCACCTTGTTGGAAACCCCTGTAACCCCTGTTGGTGCCTCTTCAAGTAGTATCACATCATATAACACCTGTACATGAAATTTCACTTCTACATACCCTTGTGTATATCGAAATTCCTATAGGTAACCTGAAACTAGCCATAGTTCAACCATTCTACTTCTTGAATACTATAGTTGCATCGAGAACAACACTTGGGAATAATACTCTCACGTACTTGATTAATCGGGTAGTATGGATAAGGGTACAATTAACCCTTCTTAGTTAGAGCCTTGAGATATTGGGATGAGTAATACTATTGGACCCCATGAGTATATAACAAAGATATAGCACAGGGCACTTCCTTTTCCCAAGGAACCCTCAAAACCTATCCCTTGCGGCCAAAACATAAACAATATTAAAATTTTGCACATCTAGTTTTGGTAAACCCTGCTTCCTACATCCAGGCTGTGAAATTCCTTCATGGTATTCAAAATTAAGAATTTGACCATTCTATCTCTACAATATTATTCATACATTAGTGTAACTCTACTTCCTTTCTTTGTGTTGATTGCAATGGTACCCCTCTTCCATAAGCCTTTTTTTGTGTGTGGACCCATTAGTCCTATCCAAAAACCTTATTTGGGACCTATTTCAATAGATTCCTCTCTTTGTGTTGATCACAGTGATACCCATATTCCATAAGACTCATTTTTGTGTGGACCCACCCGCCCTCTCCAACACCCTAATTTGGGACCTATCCCCTATATTCCTCGCATCACACTAATTGAAGTGGTATCCCTCTTTCATAAGCTGTTTTTTTGGACCCACCCACATTCTTACTACCCGCCGATCTCCTCAGATGGAAACCCACAACTAAGAATTTGGAAACAAATTGTCTCACCTAGAAGACTCCTTTTAGAACCTATTGTGGCCACAACAACCCTACTTTCACTTTTTCTTTTATAAGTCAAAGAAAAGGATATCCCCACCAAATTTCTAACTCTAAAATTCCTACCTACACTTACTCCCAACATACTGTACCCTTCTACTACTCACATAGATATGAATAAAGACTCTTGATGATTACCTACCTTTGTCTTTGTCGACTGCACATTGCTGGTCCAATCTTCTTCAATATCCCTTCAACCTTTGGGAATGATACATGAGAATTTTATGCTGGAATCCTTTTCATCATTGATTATTGTTTGGATACCTCACAACTAATATTGATTTATCACTTCTTTCCTTATCTTACATCTAAGGATAAAGTGGTAGGACGATGTTTATAAGGTCACAAATTCTCTCCAAACAAATCAAATAATTAACATCCTGTAATCAATTCGAAAATCATTAATACATGATGAAGGAATGAAAAAACAAATGAGGTCTGACCATGGTAACATAATAGCTTAAAATCAACTTATCAATTCTTTGTCTGACATATCTAGTAACCTTTCCATTGGAAATGTTGAAATCGTTGATGATATTGGAAACTTTGGGGTTCAAGTTTGAAGTATATTTGCTTTTAATAATTATAGTTGTTGAAGCCATATCTAATCAATATTTCCTAACCTATCAACTCAATTTCATTCACACCGATTTCAATTTAACAAAAATTCCTAAGTGTGAAGGGAATATAGCAAGATGTCTTGGTTGGTTTACATCGACTAATCTCAACATAATTAGATGTATAAATATTCTTTCTAACCATAAATTTTGATGCTTCATCCATGATATTCAAGAGCATTATAGGGGGGATAATTAATCTCTTATGCCCTTATACATTGCATCCTAAAATAAACGAATAATCTATATTGAACATGGATGCATTTCAAAAATTCACATCTTATGCTTATGCAAATCATTCGAGGTACTCACCTTTATGGTGTAAGGGACGAGTATGATCAAACAACATAACTTCTCCTCTCTGAAATTCTTGCTAATTTATTTATACCCGATGATTATAACACGATGTAGTCATATGGACAAATGGAATGTTAGATTAAGGGAACACAGGTTTAAAGAAGAAAATAAAGAGAAATGTTTACGTTTCATCATTCCTTGTAAGGGTGACCCACATTACAATGTGTGATAACATCACTAGTTCCATCTTTCAAAATGTAACCTACACCACTGTCATGCTATCTGAGAAACTGATTTTTTGTTTTGAATAAATGCATGTGTATTGCTTTAAATTTATTTGAACATATGGAACTCATGCTAATTATGGGTTTTATTTTACTCAGGAAATGATAAAGTTATCTATTACAAGAGAAAAGATAAGGAATACATAATAATATCTTAAACCTAGAATCTTAGAGGATGCCACATTCTGAACCTTTAAGCTTGTTTATACTGAGAGGGGGGTGAATCAATATCAAGTACAAATTTTTTTTTTCAACTTATACTTCAACTAGATTATATATTCAATTATATCCAATGATCAATTAACAATAGTAGAAGAGTTACACCAATACACCACCATAAACCATGCATAATATATGAAAAATAATCAATAGTTATTGTTCAAGGGAATTAATGACTTCCATGGGAAGCTACAAATTCCAAATATAAAGGGAATGATAAAACTCCAAAAGGAAGATACAATCCTCCAATTTCAAGAGAGGGTTTACCTCTCCATCCTTGCCTTGAAATTCAACCTTCTTTACTTCATATTTCCTTTGAAATTTGACTTATATCTCCTTGTTCATTAACAAACTTGTGCGTGTTTTAAATTAATGTATAATGATATGTATTTATACCCTTTATATCACTTCCTTTTAAAATTAGGGCTGACATGTAGTTTTTGCTTCAATTCACATTGTCATCTTCAAAAATTCATTTCTTCTCAATCGTGAGGATCCACGTGACGTGCCACATACCACCGGAAGATGCATGACTCATACTATCCATCCATGGGTGTTGTACCTGCATGTGCAATTTCCTTCATGTATATCTACTTCTATCAACTATGGGGTCCAAAAGCCAATGACTAGGATTGACATCAATGACAACAACCAATCTTCCAACAATATCCTCCTTTGTCATTGATGGAAACACTCATGCTTCCCCTGTCCTCATGCTCCTGGTTTCTCTCCCCCTTTGACATCAATGGAAAAGGGTGGGGCTTCTCCCCTTGATTTTAATGGCAAAAGGTAACTCTCTTCTTTGGGGTTGCTCCCCCTAAACATATAGCACTTAATAACACTTCATTTTTATGGTCTCTTTCTTCCTTGGAGATTTTTCGTGGATCTAGTATGTATATGTTACTTGGTCTTCTTGTTGCAGTTGCAACCAATCTTCTTGAACCTTCTTCTTTGATTTTTCATCTTTGTGATTCAAACGTGAGAGTATATCCTTGATCACACATTTTACTAACACTAAGTAGATTATTCTTCAAGTCTTCAACCAATAAGACATTCTTTTCTTCCAATCTCTACTACACCTTTTCCAAGTATTTTGGCAGATGAGTCATCTCCAAATGCAACATTGTACCCTTTCTCTTCAAGTTGATGAATTTGTCTTGATCCCCGGTCCTGTGTGAAGAACATCCACTGTCTATGTACCATTCATCTTCTTCTTTACATTCTTCAACGATCAATGCTATTCGAAAATCTTCATTGTTTGGAATCTCTTTCCTTCTCCATACTGTGGTTGGAATAGGTAAATTTGACATAGGAGCATATTCATTCATATATCTACAATCTCGTGCTTTGTGACCAAGATAATTAAATTTGTAGCATACAATATTTTTGTCCATCAATGGGGAAAATGAATTATAAATTTTGTTTACAAATCCAAGATTGTTTCCATATCTTCTATTTACACCATTCATGTTTCTTTCATAGTTGTTCCTTTCATTGATTTTGCAATTAATTGCCTTATGTCCGAAATTTTTGCAAGTATAACAATGGCCAAGAAAGAAATTTTGATACCTGGGAGTAAGCGACCTTCTTTGTGATGTAGTCCATCTGGGTTCATGATCTACTCTTTTGTAGTTTCCTTCATACTGATTGAAGCTTCTTTGATTCCTTAAGGTAGGAGGTCTTCTTGGATATTCATCTCTTTTGTAATCATTCCTTCTTTCTGGTATCCTGGTCCACTTCTCATCAACTGTCTGTGTAGTGATTTCTTCAACCTTCTTGTTGGTGTTTGCATCTTCTTTATATGAAGTTTCACCCATGCATCCAATATGTGTTAAGTCTTTTGGCACTTGAGAGTTTCTTAAGATCTTCCTCAATAAGACAACTTCTTGTTCAAGTTTCTCACAATATTCTTCTTTCTTCATCATTTGGACATTCCTTACTTATCCTATTCTTCTTGCTTCTTCGAGTAGAGTTTTCAAGGAAATGGTTTCTTCTCTTAGTTTCTCAAAGTATTCTAATTGTTTCTTCAAGCTTTCAATTGTCGTTTCACAACTACCCAATTCACTTCTTAGTTTTCTATGCGTGTTTTTGAGCTTGCTATTTTCAATCTCAACATGCTTCAATTGTTTAAGATTATCATCTTCTTGTTGAAACATTTATGCTTCATAATTTTCTTCTTCTTCAGTATCATCTCTTTCAATCCTTGGATAAGGACATTCAAATTCAACATGTCCTACTCCTTCACAATTAAAGAAAAAGAACTCACCTGTATTGGCTTCTTTGAAATCTGAGATGTTGTAATTTTCTTCAACTTCTTCTTCTTCTTCTGCTTCTTCCTTTGCATAAAGGTCTTTTAGCTTGTCCCAAATCTCTTTTCCTGATGCACATGATACCACCTTGGATTTCACTCAATCTGTCAATCCATCCACGATGGTATCTATTTCCAATTTGTTGTTCCTCCTTGCTTCCTTCTGAGTTGCAGTCTTTGGTTTCTTCAAAGCATTATATCCTGTAGAAAATGAGAACCAAACATCTTCCCCAAGAGATTTCAAGTAAGTTTTCATTCTATTACTCCAATATTCAAAATTGCTTCCATCAAATGGTGGAATCCCATTTGGAATGCTGTCCTCGATTTCTGCTTAGGATCTTCCTTCTAGTGGTTAAACTGTAATAAAGGTAACCCACTTTGATACCAATTGTTGATACTGATAAGGGGGTGAATTAATATCAAGTATAATTCAAATTTTTTTTCAACTTATACTTCAACTAGATTATATATTCAATTATATCCAATGAGCAATGAACAATAGTAGAAGAGTTACACAAATACCCCACAATACACCATGCACAATATATGAGAAATAATCAATAGTTATTGTTCAAGGGAAGTAATGAATTCTAAGGGAAGCTACAACTTACAAATATAAAGGGAGGGATAAACCTCCAAAAGGAAGAAACAATCCTCCAATATCAAGAGAGGGTTGACCTCTCCATCCTTGCCTTGAAATTCGACCTTCTTTACTTCAGATTTCCTTTGAAATTCAACTTATATATCCTTGTTCATTAACAAACTTGTGTGTTTTTAAAATGAATGTATAATGATAGGTATTTATACCCTTTATGTCACTTCCTTTTAACATTAGGGATGACATGCAATTTCTTCTTCAATTCACATTGTCATATTCAAAAATTCATTTCTCCTCAATCGTGAGGCTCCACGTGACGTGCCACATACCACCGGAAGAGACATGACTTATACTATCCATCCATGGGTGTTGTACATGCATGTGTAATTTTGCTTCATGCATATCTACTTCGATCAACTGTGGGGTCCAAAATCCAATGGCTAGGGTTGACATCAATGACTACAACCAATGACTAGGGTTGACATCAATGACAACAACCAATCTTCCAACAAAGCTTATGTAAACGATCACTCGAATATGGAGAAAATCAATATGCCATAGATCTCATTTATGATGAAATTTGAATGGTAGAATGATAACTTTTGTAGCTTAATTAGCATTTAGTTTCAAAAGTCTACCTTTAAAACCTAACACATGGGACTTAATAAAAACACATGTACCTTTACTCATCCCCTATTGGTTCACATACTTAAGTGTTGCAACATTGTGGTGCTAGTTGGTATGACAATTTATAACATCCTTGCAACCTCCAAGCCACAAGTCTTCAGGCTTTACCCTTTAAAAAGATGTTATAATACTGGTTTGTAATTCATCTCTATTGTCTACAAGTCGTAGGCCATGCAGACCCTACCTTTGCGGACTCACATAAACTCTATGATAGTCCATGTCTTCTTCACGAACCTACACTACAATGTTTAGTCTTCGAAAAACACACCGAACCATTTATTTATATGATTGTAAATCTTAGTGAGACTCAACTTGTGGCATTATCCAATCAGAATCATGTAATGCATCGATAGTGTAACCTTCCTGTGACCCCACAAGCCACAAACTATGTGGGGAAATCTTTGCAGGATTCTCCAACGAATGAGGTAAGGCTTAAACCAATATTACTGCAACCTTGAATCCAACAACTCCATAGCCTACAACCATAAACCCTGCAAATTTAGTCCCGCAAATCTACATGCTCTAGACCTTAAATCCACAATACTAATCCTTGATATCAACTCCACAAAACTTATCGGGTCCATAACTCATGGGATACTTTGTTATGAGGTAAGTAAAACATCTCGCAAGCCTATTTCCATGCCCCACAAGCCTTCTCATAATGTAATTGCTTCCCCCAAATTCTCCTTTTACTAGGATCCATAGTAAAATATTTTCAAATGCAAAGGATGGTATGCCAGTATCTTGTTAATCAGTTCTGATGAAACTGTAAGAAACCAATTATCAAGGAAATTAAAGGGAGCTTATAGGAAATATAGTAGACTCGAATAAATGAAAGTAAAATCACGTTTATCTTAAATGATTCATGTACTTTGATTTGAAAACTAATGATTGTTTTGGCCTTTTAGGATTCGAAAAGAACAATATGGTGAATTGGGATGGAGGTGAAAGCTAGCTATCATTTATGGAGCTGAAAGAAATGTTGTTCACACCTGAGATGATTGGAAAAAACGTAGAGATCAAAGGCTTCGACAATATATATGATAATAACAACTGAGATATTTTTGATTAAAGGAAATAACACATAATTAAATATTAGAAAATCGTATGATCACCAGAAGATTGATGAAAATATGTTACAAATCACCTGCACCAAAGGGAAAATTTGAATTGAATCATGACATTCTTTTTCCCTCCTATCACATGTTAGTTGAAAACCCAATTAGATGTCTATAAAATAACATACAAGTGACAAGACAAAATTAATTTAGCAATAAGAAGTGGCAAAGCGCAAGTTGTTATGGATGCAACACTTACGAGAGTAAATCCTTTCTTGGGGATATGCCCACCTGGAGGAATAGTTAGAATTCATCAATACCGAGTGAAAGATGAGCTTCACTCATTTTCACAAACACCGTAATCCTTATTCTCTGATAGGACATGCTCTACATGGAGAGATGGTAGTAATACACAATCTAACCTAATATCCATCGATATCAAAACAAATAGCCAAGTTTTGACCACAGTGCAGAAAAATAGTGAAGAGACAAAGGTAAAAAACTATTCATATTTGCAAAGGATTAAGGTTGAGGGGAATGTTTGCATCTCCTTCTTAGCCAGCTGATTTTTTGAAGCAATTGGAAAAGGCCAAGAACCAATGAATATGCTTGCTTATCGTTGTTTGTAATATGGACCAAATTTTCAGGAAAGATGCCCTTCACCGCCAAAGATTTGGTTTCTCACCTTCCCGAGGATGTTAAAGTAAGAAGGAATATTATGTTATAATTTTCTCCGTTCTTTTATGAGGGGATAATAGAATTTTTTTTAGAAAATGGATAATATAGGAGGTGAAACTATAACATTAGTAACTACCAACTCCACGATTATGGAAGTTAAACAATATTTCTTACTCTATAAAAGAAAGCCTCATGTAACTAATAGAGAGAGGGGGGCTAGAGAACCAAAATTGAGTCACGTATAACTATTTATCAGCCTTGAAGGTGGAGTAGAAATCACTCTGTTTGTTATTTTATTTCTCATATGAACTATTTCTGTGAAGGAAAATAATGGCAAGTTAATTCATGATTTGTTCATACAATGGTGCACTATTGTTCATTATTTTTTGCAAATATTTTCAATTTGTCACTACTGCCAATTGTCGTTTGTAAGAAATAATTATGAATGGGTTATGAGCTCAGTTATAGGAGAATACTCATAGTTATCTATATGCATATATGTATGTTAATATGATTTATTTATGTAGAAGAAGAACTATTTCTGTTTTACAAATTGAATTGTATGCTCGTAATTGATTATGTTATTGTTAAAATAGGATTGTAGTTGCACATTAAAATAATGTTTCATTAGAATATTAGAATATATTTGCATTTAGGATTTAGTCTAATTGGGATGCAATAGCCTCTCTTCGGGGAGTAATTCATTTATTTAGAAACAACCTGGCCCACATATCGATGGGGATTTCCATACCAAATGAGAGTAGGTCGATTGGGGCCTGCCATCGGACAACTCTCCCTCATGTCAGCACTAGGAATTTTCCCTGCATCAACAAAATGGTTCTAGAAGGAGGGATAGATGATAGGCTGAGCATGTGGAGTCTTTATTGCTAATTATTTTATCATCATTAAGGGAACCTTCCCAAATCCCTTTGTGCAAATTCATTTCTAGTTCTATATCTTGTAACACTCCCAGAAATACAATTGATCTCTTGTCTAAAATTGAATTCAATGGTGAGGGAGAGACACCTGCATCATAACACATCATGTTCAATTCTATTTAAATTGTTTTTCTCAGCATATTATTCAAGAAGGTGTCATATGTAGGTTGTTCACTCTTACTTTTGAGGGTTGTGTTAAAAGCTAGTGTGAGACTTTGCCGATCACCTCTATCAACACATGGGAACAACTTATGCATCATTTTTTGCATGCTTTTGAGAATTACAATTATGATGCATTGTGTGAGGAAATGATTAATCTTAGGAAATGGAAGAAGGAATCTCTAGAATACTTTTATATAATGTTTACTCGTATTTTACATAGATTTCATTTGGATTGTATTCCTCTGTTAGTGATTTTCTCCTATATTTAATCTCTATTTCTAATGAACAAGATCAACTAGTGGATGTGGAATCCAAATTGTGCCTTAATTCTTATTTAGATGATGATTTAGATTCACATGAGGATATTGAGGATACTTATGTTTTTGTTTGACAACACATGTTTGGATCCTTCTTCACTATGGGGGATATAAAAAATAGAGAGCATATTTTTTTGGAAGAAGTATATGTATCCTCCCACCGTTGCATTCCACCAATTTTTCCTTGTGATGAAAATGAAGCCTCTTGTATAGTCAAACTGAGTTCAAATGTTTATGTAGCTGACACAGAGGAAGGTTTTCTTGTTGATGATGAGACACTTCGGGTTACACTGATGGTTATTTCAGGTTCTCATTATCCTATCATATCTTTGACATCAAAGGAAATAGATAAACAAACTACAAACAAATATACAAAAAACTGTCATCTGCTTGAAAATATGACAACTTCATCAATAGTATGTCAAATGGAGTCCATTGTCATTGATTATGGTCATTGTACTATTAAAACCTCTTCTATTTCAAATGATACTGTTTAATAAGGTCTTCCTATAATTAATTGTTGGCCCTTGGTCAGGTATTAAGGAAGAAAGTGAAGTTTAAATAAGAATAAAGACAAAGTATGAAGTGCACATAAGGTACACAAACCGAGGAAGGCTAAAAGTGGTTAGAGAATCATAAAAGAAGGAGAAAAGTAAAGGAAAACAATCTATTGGAAGAGAATATCAAGGAAGACAAAGCAACAAGGAAGATTGATCGTGGACAAGTCAACAAGCGGAAGAAGACACTAATGGGTGATTTGGAGCACCTCGCGGAGAAGAAGGAAGAACATGTTGGCGAAGTCCTTAAAATGCAGGTTATGTGGACCTAGGGTTTTGGTACCTAGTGTTTTTGCACCTGAATTTCAGTCTAGGGTTTCTAAGAGTCATGGAATGATAAATAGAGGTCTAGAAGACTTGAGAGGAGAGAGGGGTGATAGAGAGATTGATATGTAAAAGTGTTATGTATTAGAGCATTATTGTATTTTGGATCTTCAGTTGGGTGCGAAGATTGACTCTGTAGCTGGGTGCGAAGGGTTGGGAGATAAAGAGGAGAGAGAGAAGGATCTACAACTGAGTGTGTAGTTATAACTGTGTATTTTCATCTACTTTATCAATAAACACAGTTCTGTGGACGTAGCCCTAGGGAGAGGGTGAACCATATAAAATCTTGTTGTTCTATGTGGTTGATGTTGTGTTATTTTCTATCTTTTATACTGTTATCGCATGATTGTTTCCCTACTGAATATAATAAATATAACTAACTTCGTGAAGCTAAGAATAAAGCTATTAAGAGTCTCTAGGTTATCTTGCGTTGTTATTCAGGAATCATCTTACACTTCCTCTGGTTGTAGACACATGTTTCCTACAACCTCCCTCTTACTACTTCGGGTGAGACTTCATTTGCTTCGCAGGTGTTGCCGAAAGGGACAATAGTTAGGGTTTGTTGGTGTGCTATTAGAGTTGAACCCTGGGTCTGCCCTTGTGCCAACAAATGGTTTCGTTTCTGGGACTGGGGTCCTCTTGAGGGAATGTCAAGGTGGTTTCCATTGAAGACAAAGATTCAGAATTGGATAGAAGAACAAGAAAGGGACTTCGCCAAAGCTTAGAACAAGAACCCTATCATTAGTACAAAAGACTAGTTAGGGAGGTACATATTTACTGACGTACACGATATTTTCTTTGTAGGAGTTCATAAGGAGTTGTATGAGTGGTTATCCAGACTAGCAGCCACTTAGTTTGAAATTAGATCTAGACCACCTGTGGTTTGGAAAACGATGTTGGTTAAGAAATTCAAGAGAGTTGAAAATGCTGTATCAAGGGCAATGGATCTCTGGTTTGACAACACTATTGGAGGGTACATTACCGAGTTTGGTATCGACAAAGTAGAATCATATAGTCAAGCAGAGAGGTATTTTTTCAAGGGACCTAGAGGAAAGTTTCTACACTTTTTGAAGTTGAAGATTAAGATGCTATTGCATGAGAAGAATATCCCAAAGATACAGTAATCAGTTGGATTTTTAGAGCTAATGTTCAAGAATTCAGACAATGACAGTGACGTGGAGGCTAAACACACGTGCAGTGGGAGATCATTTAGAAATGTTCCTCTTGTAAACCTGTTTAAGAAGAGTTACGTGCCATTGGCACAAGATGAATATTTCTACAGTGGAGAAGAAGCAGTACGATCAAACGAAGAGTATTTGGAGTTCACAAAGGCAGAGGAAGTAGAGATTGAAGAACTTCGCCGAGAAGAACCAGAAACTTTAGGGACTACACCTACTTTCAAAGTAAGTATTACTACTCCTCATGTTGTTTTAGAAACATTAAGTAACCATAGTAACCAGAGAAATCATAACACTCAAAGAAATGTTACAAGTAGTTTAGTACATACTCAGTCGAGAAACCAAGTAAAATCCATGACAAATGAAACGAGGCTACCCATTTTTAGAGGAGATGGATCTGAGGATCCTGACCAACACTAGTTCTTATGCAAAGTTGTATGGAGAATTAAGCAAGTCACTGATGAAGCTGTTAAGAGAGATCAGTTTAGTACTACCTTGAGGGATCATGCATTGAGATGGTACATGAATTTTTTTATAGGATATGTATAGCCTAAACCGATGAATGACATTAAGACTACATTGAGTGCAGAGTTCAAGAAGCCTAAGTCAGAGTCATAATGCATTATAGAGTTGAAGGAAATCAAGCAGAAGGTGACTGAACCTATTTTGGAATTTGATCAAAGATTTAAGACCTTGACAAGCCATTTAATTTTTCAGATTCCAGACGAACAACATAAGGAATGGTTCATCACTGCCCTCCTGCCACACAACAAAGTTCCTCTGATGCAACATAAGGTCAATTCACAGGCTGACGCATTAGAGTTTGCCATGAAGCTAGAAGAAACCCCTGTAGGAGAATCCAGTCTAGGGATGAGTCAGATTTTGAATCAATTAACTAGATTCTCTTTACAGGTTGAAGACATGAAGAAAGATAAAGGAAAGGAGAAAATAGAAGACATTTGGTGTATCAAATGTAAAGTAGAGGGCCATGACAAAGATCACTGTCCTTTATTTAATGAGTACTTGTCCTTTGGAGCCCCTAACCCTTTGAAGAAGGCTACTTTACCATGGTGCGAGGTATGCATAACTAGACATCGCCCTGGTGAATGTTATTATATGCATAAATATGTCCAGACACCCACCAATATTTATTGTACATTCTACAAATCTGTGGGGCATGATGATAAGAACTGTAGGGCTTATGAACTCATGCATGAAAGGTCAAGGGATGCATATAGAATTCAAGGATAAATACAACAAGAAGAGAACACTGCACAGTTCAATTCCCTAGGAAGAGGAAACTTCAATCCTCGTGGTGGGTTTAGAGGAAGAGGAGGAGGAGGAGGCATGGGTCGAGGTCGAGGCCAGATTATTTTCTATAACTGCGCCCAACCAGGTAATTTGGAAAGGGATTTTCATAACCCTTGTACTACTTGTAGCTACTGTAATTCATTTGATCATGTCATTGAAGAGTGTCCAATATTGTTAGCTAAAGTTTAGGAAAGACGAGGTGGAAACCAACAAGTCCAACTAGTATCAACTGAACCTCGTGGTGAGGAACCCAAAGTCATTGTCATTACTAGAGGAGGCACTTTCGCAGGAGAATATAGGGTGACTCCAGGAAATACTACAGATGGATCAGGGATTATTAGAGCTTCAGAGAAGGCACCATTGTTTGATTCAAGGAAAGAGAAGCATTTTTGAAGAAGCAAGATGAGAAATTGTAGGTGAACATGCTTCTTCATCTAGGGCACAACCGAAATTAAGGGAATGTGAAATGCCTCCATCATTTGATCACACTATTCCACTTAGGCAAGGAAAAGAGGTAAGCAAGCTTGTGGACTTCTTATATACTTGTATTAATTTGATTAAATATGAAAGAGCTGTGCAGGAACTACAACACCTGATAAGACAATATGAAATTGGAAGAGTAGACCCTCTACTGAATAGAGTTGTGAATCAAGTATCTAGAAAAAGGAGGACAAGCAAGGAACTGCACCTTAGTGCTCAGATTGGAGAATACGACATAGACTATGTGGTCCTCAATCTGGGATCAGAAGTAAATGTTATGACGAAGTAAAATTGGGCATTGATGGGAAAACCTAGATTGATTTACTCTCCTATTAGGCTCAGGATGGCTAAAAAGTAGCCCCTTTGGAAAACTAGAGCATGCCCCTGTATACATCGATGGAGTGAGGACATTTGCAGACTTCTAAGTGATCGAGATTGTTGATGATAACTGCCCCTATCCTGCGTTGTTGGGTATTGATTGGGATTTCAACAATTTGACTGTTGTTGACCTAAAAAAGAGAAGAATGAAATTTTAAGGTGATGGCCTTAGGGTCATTGCACCTCTTGACCTTGATGAAGGTCGCAGATACACAAAACCTATAAGAGAAGAAGACTGTTCCTATGAGCTAGAGAACATCTATAAATTGATAGTAGGACAACAAGATTATATTAATCCTACATCAGATGGAAATCTAAGTTGGCAAAGTGAAAGTGCATGCTCGTCAGATTCATAAGAAGCATTGGAAAATTGGTAGAACAAAATGTATGAAGTCTCTATGCGGAGGTGTGCCATATTGACTAAAGCAGTTTGCTGGATTGGCACACAAGTAAGTAATCTTCCTACATTTGATGGCTTGAATAATTTAGAGACATTTCTACTTGAATTTGAAGGACTTGTACCAATACAATAGATATTGTTGGCACTAGATGAATCCTTGAAAGCAACACCAACTAGATGGTGGGGAACACATAAGAAGAACATCACAGAGTGGGTATAATGTCACACCTTGTTGACAGTGCGCTTTTCAGACCAAGATAAAGGTTGCGAAGTTCGATACACAGGTTAGAGTTGTCCTAAAAACCACATGTGAAGTTGTGAGGAAACCTGGAGCAACATTCCTAAAGAACAGTGGGTACATAAGTTCATTAAAACCTTAGATACTATGCCTATCAATTGGTATCTTCAAGCAGAACTACGCTTAGCCACTACAGATTGGTATGGTATGACCCAAAAATTTATAGCTACGTTCCAATTTGAAAGTCAGTACCCCACAATAGATCAGGCTTTACAGATTGTAAGACATAAGGTCTTTGAGGAAACACCTAACCTCCCTCTTTTTTAAGTACCAATACTGAATACAAAATCACCACAACAGATATATAAGAACAATATGCAAAATCTTCATTATTACTATCAAACCCTTAGGGTAGGGAAACACCATACAATGGATCCTATTATGGAAGAGATCCTCTCCTGTTCACTTGCCTCTTCGAGGGGGCATCCTCCTATTGAGCTACCGCTCCAAATACAATACTTCTCTTCATGTCTCATTACATTGCTTGAACCCC
>ML779028.1:439310-477951 GCA_009831015.1 Picea engelmannii
AATCGTCCTCAAAATCATACCAAACATATCTTTCTTGATTATATTCATGCATGAGGCCCTGCATAAGAAATCTCTCCTGCATGTTGTTCAATGAATCTTGAATACTACGAAAACTATCATTGAGGCCATATGTGAGGCTATCTATGAGGCCATGTGTGAGGTTGTTTGTGAGGCCATGTGCAAATGCATCCAATCTATCATCCAATTAGGCTTTGAATGATTCAAGAATTTCTTTCAAGTTTTGAGACGAAATAGCCATCTGAGCACCCTATGAACTCTTCGGTCCTGCAGCCATCATGAAAAAACTAAAAAAAAAATAGACCCAATAAGTTTCGGCAGAAAATCGTGGCTTTTTCTGGAAAAACCCTAAAAAACTGTTGAACTTGAAATGCTCATAACTTCACTTCTCGGACTCTGTTTCGGCTGATTGTTTTTTTGAAATTGGGTAAAATTGTGAGAAGAACTCAAATCTGTAATTTATTTGGGAAAATTCGGCCTCCAAATGTTACAGAAATAAAAATAAATCGCGCCGCCGTCCGCAGAAAAAACCTTGAAAAATTGCAGATTTTAAAACCTCAATATCTTGACCTTCCGGACTCTGTTTCAGACGATTTTTTTTTTTAACTTGGGTGTTTTTCTGAGAGGAACTCAGATATACAACCCTTTTCTACAAAAATTGCACTGAAATATACTAAAAATGTCTGGAATGTCGCGACCCTCTTTTTTCTTGTCCGAAAAAAAAATCTGCAAAAATAAAAAATAGTTGCCCACAACTCCGACCAAGGAAAGTGCTCTGATACCACTTGTTAAGTACCAATACTGAATACAAAATCACCACAACAGATATATAAGAACAATATGCAAAATCTTCATTATTACTATCAAACCCTTAGGGTAGGGCAACACCATACAATGGATCCTATTATGGAAGGGATCCTCTCCTGTTCACTTGACTCTTCGAGGGGGCATCCTCCTATTGAGCTACCGCTCCAAATACAATACTTCTCTTCATGTCTCATTACATTGCTTGAACCCCTTTATATAGTGCTACCATCACCTAAGAATATTCTAGAGGAGGAATCTTCTAGAAGTAGAACCTTCTAAGAAGTCCTCTTACATTTATTATATCTAACTACCATAGTGGGTCTTATTTAATAATATAGTGGACCTAGTCCACCTTACATTGAATGACCTCCACTATTATCACTATGGGCCCTCTGGGCCCCCCCACTACCTCTCTAGCTACCTTACACTCTTGAACAAGAAGAAGATGAATGGACTGCGCCTCTTCAACGGTTACATGGTTGTTATAATATTAATGTTGATGAGGATGATGACTCTAGGAATGTGAACATTTCAGAAACTGAAGGAAAAAGAGATATAGAAGGGTCAGGGATTGAATTACCTTTTGTTGGGAAGCCTATTAAAATTAATAAGGTTAATATTGGAATAGAGCAAGCACCTAAGTTGGCAAATGTTGGAGACTATTGGGATGATGCTACTATTAGTAAGATCACAAAACTATTGCATGAGTATCAGGACTTGTTTCCAACCAAGTTCACATAGATGAAGGGAATTAAAGGGCCCATGGGGGAAATGAAGATTCCTTTGAAAGAAGATGCAAGGCCTGTCAAGCAGAGGCCTTACAAACTGAATCCCAAGTACAAGAAGAAAGTTAAGATTGAATTAGATAGAATGCTAGAAGCAGGAATAATAGAACCATTTGAAGAATTTGAATGGATCAACCATATGGTGGTCCAAGATAAGAAGTCAAGAGAAATCAGAATCTTCGTAGATCTAAGGAAATTAAATGATGCATGTTTACATGATCCATTTCCTACACCTTTTACTGACGAATTTCTAGATAATGTAGGAGGACAAGAAGTCTATTCATTCATAGATGGATTTTCAGGCTATCACCAGATCATAATCGCTAAGGAGGAAAGACATAAGACCACATTTGCAACAGAATGGGGTTTTTTTCAGTACACTATGATGCCTTTTGGTTTGAAGAATGCACCAACCATCTTTTCCAGGGTGGTGGTTGAAGTTTTTAAGGAATTCTTACATAAGTTTTTGGAGGCATACTTTGATGACTAGACCATTTTTAGTCTACTGAAAGATCATATTGAATGTTTGAGATTAATGTTAGATAAGT
Source organism: Picea engelmannii (assembly GCA_009831015.1). NCBI lineage: Eukaryota > Viridiplantae > Streptophyta > Pinopsida > Pinales > Pinaceae > Picea > Picea engelmannii. The sequence continues at coordinate 441,469 of ML779028.1, forward strand.
GCAGGCAATGTCAGATTGTCCTGAACTTGAAAAAGTGTATTTTCTTTTCCTCCTTTGGAGTGTTGTTAGGACACATTGTGTGTAAGCAGGGGTTGTTGGTAGATCCTTCCAAGATTGCTATTATTTTTTATCTACCCCCTCCTACTTCGGTTAGACAGCTATGCACTACATTGGGACACATTGGATATTATAGAAATTTTATTAAGGGTTACGCACAAATAACAACACCTATGGAAAATATATTAAAAAAGGATAGTAAGTTTCAATGGACAGAGGAATTCCAATAGAGATTCGATACACTAAAGTAGAAAATGGTCACTACGCCTATTCTGGTTTTCCCAGATTGGAGTAAGGAATTCCATGTTCATGTCGACGCTTCATCCATTGCATTAGGAGCAGTTTTGGCATAGCCAATTGCAAGAGATATTGACCACCCTATAGCCTTTGCTAGTAGGAAGGTTTCTACATATGAAATGAATTATACTACCACTAAAAAAGAAGGCTTAGCTATGGTATATGCGCTGCAAAAGTTTAGACACTACTTGTTGGGAGGACATTTTAAGATGTTCACTGATCATTCTACATTGAAGTACTTAGTCAACAAGCCAATGTTGGGGGGGAGAATATGCAAATGGATACTATTATTCCAGGAGTATGACTTTGAGATCATGGTCAAGCCAGGAAGAATGAACAAGGGACCTGACCACTTATCTAGGTTAGAATATGGAGAGGAACCTACCAGTTTGGATGATACACTACCAGATGAACAATTGTTTGCCATTAGGAAAGTCGATGATCACTTCGTTGAGATAGTCTAGTTCTTGTCCACAGGAATGGCACATCATGAATATACAATTATTCAAAAGAAACAATTGGTAGTCCGCGCTGCAGATTTTCAAGTTATAATTGGACAGTTATATAAGAAGAGACTAGATGAGATCTTAAGAAGATGTATTATGGATTCATAAAGACTATTGATCCTTGCAGAAGCACATGAAGGCATCACATGAGGACATTATGCAGGGAAAGAAACAACGAAAAATTTCTCAGAGCTAGCCTCTGGTGGCCCACTTTACATAAGGATGCTAAGGAATACTACAGAGCCTGCGATGTATGTCAAAGAGTAGGGAAACTGTCTAGAAGGGATGAGATGCCTTTAACACCTCAACTAACTTTACAGGCATTTGAGAAATGGGATATTGACTTTGTGGGACCTATCAACCCACCAGAAAAGTGCACAGGAACTCGATATATCATCACTGCTATCGAGTATTTGACCAGCTGGGAAAAATCTAGAGCAATTAAATATTGTAGCGCAACTACAACTGCGTGGTTCATCTTTGATGATATCATAACTAGATTTAGATGCCCGAATATCCTTATGAGTGATCAAGGCACAAAATTCATTAACAAAACTATTGAAGACTTGAATCAGGAGTTCAAAGTGTTAGAATATGATGTATTGTGATCAATTTACCATAAACAATATCACTATTGTCACCCAACCATAGGACAAAGCCACCCTCCGAGCACCTTACACTTGACAGAGAATAATTCTAGAAGAAAACCCTAGGCTAGATATCCAAACAAAGGGTAGCACACCTTTCTCCAAGGATAACACACCAAACAAGAGCTGATCAAATAGTCAAAATCATAACCAAGAGATAGTCCAAGCCAAAATGTAATCTTCTAGCTGCAGCAACTGCAACAACAACTCTCCTCCAAACTTTCACACAAACTTGATAACTACAGTGTGCACAAGTGAGCTTTGCAGTTATGAGAATGTCTGCCAGAATGAAGACTGGCCTCCTGTATTTATACTAATTCTGGCTAACTGCCTGAGCCAACTTCTCATTCTGGGTGCCTATTTACTCAGTATATATTATTTCTTCTGGCCGAATTCTTCTCTTGGAGGCTAATAACCTAATACAAATTATCCTCTTGAGATGACTTGTCTTCTAGGGTTATTAGCCAACTCATTAGGGTTTCTTCTTGCTTCCTGAAATATTCTATTCTCGTTAGGTTTACACGTGGAGGTAAATACCTCCCGCAACTACCATAATATCAACACTCCCTCCTAGCTAGGGAGGTATTGAAGGTAATGGTCTTGAGCACAAACATACCATTCACTTGTTAGCATCAACATAGTCGTATAGAATATCTCATGATTAGATCATGAGCACCATCATCACTATCAGTGTCATCAACTGCATCATCTCTCGAAACCATACTCCATCTGAGTAATCAAACATGATGGTGGATAAGTCACTCACTCCATAGAGTGACATAAGAACCATTATTCTAATCCGAACATATGTCCTAGAATAATAAATGTCCTAGACCATTTTCCGTATGGGAAATCTCTATCCATTGATCATCCATCTAGCTGATAATCATTTCCAACACTGCTGATAGTCTTCAAGGCAATCATGACAATATCATTCAATATAACACAACTATGTCTATCCATAGTAGTACTCAACTACAATCCAATGGTACACTACCACACCAAGTAGCACACATATACTTGATCAATGACGTATAGTAACAAACAGTGGAACACAATCCACCATAGTAGCATACATCTACTGTCTAGAGACATACAGTCTCCATAACAATCATTTGATATGAACCTAAATATAAAACATTGTTATGATATAAATTGAATCATCTGGGCCATTCTTCCACTCACATCTGTGAGATCTGGAAGAGCATCTTCCCTCAGAAGGTCAAACATCAATGATGAGCTATCTGGACTATTCTTCACAAGAAAGGAAGAATAACTGTCTCGATTTATAAGCCTGGACCATTCCCCACCCTGGGGCATTCCTCCGGTACTAAACAAAGTGCAACCTAGAGAGAATGGGTCTTCCCTAGGGAATTCCTGTCCCTGATTGCTGAACTTGGACCATTCACCTATCTGGTCCATTCTTCCGACACTAAACAAAGTGCAACCCGGAGAGAATGAATCCGCCCTAGGGAATTACTATCTGGACCATTTCCAAAGGAAATGACTGTACCGCACCAACCTCTAAAACAAACCATTCTTCAAAACTGCTCACAACTATGAGCTTCGAAAGAATGACTGTCTGACAAGGTAGACCATTCTTCTTGACTAACCCTCAAGAAGAGAGACTGTCCTAGACCATTCCCCATGTTAACAACAATGGGAAATCACTATGTATAATGCATCAACAATCCATAGAACCATTTTCATTACGAAAATGACCGTTCGATCTGGACCATTTTCCGAATTGGAAAATGCCTGTCCGTCAGAAATCTCAAACCACTTTCCAAACTCGAAAGGAATTGCTCACCCTGGACCATGTTTTGAGATGAAAAATGATTGTCCATAAATCAATAACACATTAGTGCTCCCTCCCAACCTGGGAGTCATATCTTCCTTTTTCAATAAGGAAGTTGTCTCCACGAGCTCCAACTTGAGTACACAAACTCTTTCACCTTGGACAGAGGATTTACCAAAATGTATGCTTATCTGCTCATCTGTGGAGATACATATTGGAGAACCACTTTCTCCTTTTTGGACTTCATCACAGAGAATGCAATGCTTGATCTCAAATTTACTTTGGTCTTTTTGGAACACTGGTTTTCTCTTAAGGCTTCGTATAGCTCTGATTAATAAATTATATCATTGTTGGATTCCTCTTTGTTTCCTGCTAGCTCATAACATCATGGAAAGGGTCAAACTGGAACATATCCAAGTGGTACTTCTTCTGCTATCATGAGAGTTTATCATGGGTTAGCAATCCATCATCCTGAGCTTCTGAGCAACCATTCTGATACAATATCTCTATTATAGAAAGTCTTCACCATGCTTCTGCTGTGCATTGGAGTTTCTCCACCAAGTTGTCTTCTTCCATTTGCATACAAGGGTCTCTTTCTGGTATACCTCAAATCCTTGAGGTTTCTCTTCATACGCTCTTTTCTCAATTGTTCTGTAAACTCCAACCCATGGATATTGCAGACGATATAATGGCTTATGTAGAGGTATGTCCGGTTTACTGGAATAAGTAATCATCATAGTCTTCTCCCTCCATCTGGAAGAACCTCTAGTTCTGGATCTCGCAAAACTTTCATTCATAAGTCTTCCATACACTGTTCTTCATCACAAATTTCAATTCCTCTGCTTGATTTCTTTTAGTGAGTTCATATCAGGCTAGCAGTCTTGTGATTCTCGATATAATGACTGGTTGTCCTATCTTTTCTTTCTCTGTTGGAATCTTCATGTTCTTTCTCATGTTTCTCTTTAGCTCTTGAGTTCATGGAGTTTTCTATAGATTCCATGCCCTGAAGATTCTATCTTCTTCCTTTCATCATAGGATCATGGATGTGAATGGAAAACCAAATATACTTTGAGGCTTCTCTTTCAGAGAAGACTTCTTCTAAAGTCAAATTGAACATGTACTACTTTTCATGGATGCTACCATGGATATATACATCATCATCTTCAATGGATCATAGGATTAACTCCCTCCTAATCCTTGCTTCATGTATGAATGCATGGTCTTATTTTGGTAATATATAATCGTCTCCCTCCATCTAGGAGAGTCCATGCTTCTGTCTGGATCCTTATTTCCTTCTGCAAAGTGTTACAAATATTTTTCCAATTTCCTCTTGATTGTTGACTTCTTTTTGTCTTTACTTCTTCTAGGTTTCTTTCTGATTTCAGCTTATCTTGCAGCTTGTCTTATATTCATAGTGATAGTAGTCCTTATCTTATTGTTCTTCTATAAGTATAGTTTCTCTTTGAACATATTATCTTCTAGAAAATAGATATGTAAGATATGTACATAAAAACATGGTATATACAAGAACTATGAAGCGTATTGTTACCTTGTCTTAGAAGAAGAAGTCTATTTTGTCCTGCTTGGCTTTCTTTGAGGGTTCGCTTTCTTCAGAAACTGATTCTTTGTGTGTTTCCTTCCTTCTCTTTAACTTGGGACAATGATTCTTGTAGTGACCATACTTTTGACAATTGAAGCATTGTATTCTTGACATATCTTTCTCTTGATTTGGCTTCTTCTTTGAACCAAACTTCCTTTTGTTCCTGAAATTCTTGAATCTTGCTGTGAAGGCTTGATCATCGTACTTATTTTGGGGTTTCTCTTTTGTACTGATCCTTGATTCTTCTTGAGCACAACAAGTCCAAAGTTCTTCAAATGTAGGATACTCCTTCCTTGTGTTCATGCTTGCGGAAAATTCATCCCATGTCTTGGGAAGACCATTGAGTACTATGTTTACCAATTCCTTCTCTAAGGTGATCTCTTCAATATCTTGTAGTTGATATCTTAATTGAGATATTCTCACAAAGTATGATGTTATGCTATCATCATCATTCATCTTCATGTCACGAAGCTCATTCTTCAGACTCATTACTTGTCCAATGTTTCTGACTGAGAAGAGGTTTGTTAGGTCATCATACATCTTCTTTGATGAGTCAATATGGGAGATGTAGGGTATCACGTGGTATTTTATGGAGTCCACTATGATGCTCATGGCATTGATGTCACCATATTTTAACTTCTCCATAACTACAACGTTTTGCGGTTCTTTCTCTTTTCCTTCTTCAAACTCTGGTTCCATGATCTTTCCTTTCACGATATCCAACACTTTATTCTTGGAAAGGATGAGGTCGATCCTTGTCTTCCACGCTATGAATTTAGAAGCTCCATCTAACTTGTTTTCTGACTTCATAGATTAAATCATGGCTGCTTTGACTTGGTCAACCCTAGATTTGACCAAAATCTCAAACTTGACGTCTTGGCTTGTTGAGAGTGCCAGGAGATGCGCTAGGCTAGGGCGCACTAGTCTATCTAGAATTTAGGTCAATCCCTTCACTTAAGGTGCCTCAACGAGAGGATTAGGGTTTTTGCAGCTGCACCTGCTAGTAACGCTAGCGACAATGCTTTGGTGATTTATCCTACTAGAAACCCTAGTGATAGTTCATCAATGAGATTAATATCCTTATGGATATGCTCCCTTCCAACAGTTATATTGAATGAAGGGGGTGTGGGCCCATAACCTGTTATAATATGATGGATTGTAGACACCTGTGTCCTGCAACCTCCCTATTGCTACTTCAGGTGAGACTTCATCTGCTTCGCAGGTGTTGCCGAAAGGGCCAGTAGTTAGGGTTTGTTGGTTCATTGTTAGAGTTGAACCCTGGGTCTTCCCTTGTGCCAACATTAATGAATAATATTATGGGCCTTCTTGTTCTGAAAATCATTGTGATTTGCTCCTATATCCTAACCATGAATATGTTTTAGAAGATATTTCATATTATCATATATTAATGAAACAAAACAACAATGCTAATTATTTAACTCTACGAGAAGAAATAAAAACTCAATGTGTTGCACTTTCAGTACAACGATTTGTATCTTGCTTGGAAGAAGAGAATATTGTTAAGAAAGAAGATTTTTTTGTGAAACAATTCCTACGGTGGAGCCTATTGATTCACAATTAAAATAGATTATGGATGTGATTAAGGAAGAAGAGATACCATTCACTAAGACTTCTATTGAAAATGACTCTCTTTCTAGAGAGACACTTCATTTCCTTCTTCTAATCATTATTTTTTGTATCTTGGTCTTTACCCATGATTCTATTCAAATAAATTATGTAGGGTGAAACGATTATAAGTTATTTGATAATCTATATGAATAAGGTAGAGAGAACGAGACCTCTTCCCATGAGATGATTATTATGCTTCCTTATCAACCTTTTTCATTGGATAAGGAGAATGTTGTAACAGATGCTGATAATATCGTATCTTCTTTTGATTCAATTGCATTATTGATTAATAGGAGATATTCTTGTGCAAGTAGTCAATTATTTGAGATAGATGACATTAGTGGCTGCCACCATAGTTTTAATGATATGCTTCACACCACGTTGAGGAATAGTCCATGCATATTATTAGATACCACCAACTCCTTTCAAGTTGTTTGCTATTTGAAGTATGAGCCCAAGAAGGATTACCAAGACAATGAGGCTCTTCGGTCTAAACCGATGGTTATGTTAGGCCCTCATTATTTTGATTTGTCTTCTAGAAGTAATGTTTACATTAGTACTAATACTCTCTCGCAAATCACTTTTCAGGGCAATTTCATACATGGTTCTCAGTATGTATGCTAGTTTCCCATGGATTCCCTCCACCAATTTTATGATAGTCATTGCATATTTTATGATAGAATTGAGACATGGTTAGAGGGGTCATTCTTATCTATGTTTCCCATGAATAATAACCGTGGCATATTTAGTAGGACGAACATAGTTTTTAATGAATTTTTTTCTTTCTATTTTTTGTCTATTAATACTCCAATTTCTACTACTAATTTTTGATAAACATGTAACTGAAGGTTTGGAGTTATGTGGATGGCTACATTGGCATTATGATTTCAAATAATTCTTTTTCAACCAATTTAGTATAGTATATAAGTAGGATAGATTAGGTTAGTGTCTTTTCTTTGCATAGTTGTTTACTCTAGTGCTAATTTTGGGTTACAATAAATTCAACTGTAAATAATTACTTGCCTTTATGGGTAAGGCTGCATATTACTCTTATTTGAGATGTAATCCATGCATAAAGACTTCATGACTAATTTTAGTCTGTTACAAATGTAGATTATTTTCTTTTTAGTTGGTTAGATCAATTTAATTTTGGTTTTTGATCTTTATGTAGTTTCCTTTTGCCTTAGTTTTTTAATAAAAGACTTGTTGGTTGAACCGTAAAAGGATTTATCAAATGAAAGAAATAAAGAAGTTTGAATGTTGATATTTTTTTCTTGAACCTGCTTTTCTGTGTAAAAAATATTTTTGACAAAAGGGGGGAACATTTAATTGTCACACTTTTGAAGCTTTTTCTTTGTGTACGGGCAAGTTTTCTGATCACTACTAACACTCATTGTCATCTTACAAGAGGAATATTTTAAAACAAACACAACTATTTAGTTCCATTTTGTTATGAAAATGAGCTCTTAGAAACTTCCAGTATTCATCTTAGTCGACTTTTGATTATAAGATATTTCATATTTGGGCTAACTTTAAGCTCTGATTCTTCTTCCATGTACACAATGATTAGAATGTTTGAGTTCCTTCAATATGAGATTAAACCCACTCAAATTAATCTTGATGTTTTTTTATCATAGGATTGGAGTTATGTAGATGGCTTCTTTCCCCTTGAATGTTTCCTTAAATTAATTTCAGCCAATGTGGTTTTAGTATAGACTTAGCATGATGAACTTAGTAGAGTTTTCTTCTTGATATGTATATATCTTTTTCTTTATTTGATTCATTCATTTAAGGATGAGTTTTCTTATCGAACTTGTAACTTTATTAATTCAAATTCCTTTTTATATTTATGCAGGTCATTATTAGTAGCAATGAAAGATATTCACCCTTACTGTTTGAAAACATGTCTGGACATTGTTGGAAAATGGTACTCATAATTTTTACTCTTGGGATCTCATTGTGAAAATTTTGGGAATCAAACATTTTATTCATAAATCCATTGGTTGACCATATATTTAATACCAATCCTACTAATCATCAAGAAGTTTGAACATGGCCCTTGATCCAACTTTGTTGGAAAGCATCTTTTGATCCTTTAGAAATGATGATTTTGAGTCACTCATTCTGGTTAGCTTGATCACTAATTTTATTATTGCAATGGCATAGTATTGTACTCTCACTTAATCACATAATAATGTTGGAATAATTCAAACACTTGGAATTGATAATCATCCTTATTAACAATGAGGTTGAGGATAACTTGCAAGAAAAAGCGTATGTATGTCGGTCATGAAAATGATTTTTATTTGATAATGGTATCATAATTTTATTCATCATAACCAATATCTGTTGGAGAAATTACTATTTTCGACACACTAGTTCAGTGGGAGTTAATTGAATAGTTCTATGCTAGACTTTCTATTTAGATCATCACTATTATGCATGCATGCATTCCTAAGGAAAGCTAACTACTTGATTGCTTTTCTTAATTATGAAATATTCTTTCCTATATATGAGTGTATTCCACTCATTCATTGTATCACAATGATCATCATTGATTAGCTCATTGGAGTAGTGTGGATATATTTTTTCATTCTTCCACATTGAATCTCTCATCCTTTCTTGATAATCTTTGTTTGTACTTGATTTAGCTAGGTATCTTGTGAAGGTTTTGATGAAACATTGACATGGTATCAGAGCTAAGCTGCTTGGAGCAAGCCATGCAAGCTAGAGAATAAGGAAAATTGGAGTTTCAGCGAGAAAAAATTGCGTAACAGACAGAGTCACACCCTTTCTTAGTAAAAAAGCATGACATTTTTAAACAATCACACCTTCTCCTTGTCGAAAGGAGCGACCGTCACACCCTAGACTTACGATTTTTTCAATTCTGGAGTGGTTTCACCCCAATACACTAGTAGAGTGCGACTACTAGGGAAGTGGTCACACCCCAATACACTAGTAGAGTGAGACCACTGGAGAACAATTGCTCTTTGTCTTAAGGAAAGGGTTTCTCATAAACCGTGGGATATATGGATATGAAACCAAGTCTTCAATAAATCTTGGTGGTAATCCTCACACCATACACTTATTTTGATTGGAATCCCAAGGATTAATTCCAACTCAGAAGGAAAGGACTGTACAATTTGATGTTGGGGACAAAAATATAACCCACATCAACAATTGAGAAGGCCATATGGGAGAATCGAAAGGATGCGGCCACATGAATTCATCTTGAATTAATTTCAACTGATATATGGTTTCATGTTTCCACATGCAAGACTCTAAATGCGATCTAGACCACCTTGGAAAGTCTTTTTGGAAAGAAGGATGAGATGAGAGGTCATATGCTTGAGGTAGAGTTGAATACCTTGGATCCTAATCATTTGATAATATACATGATTTCTTTACCAAGTTTAAATATTTGATATTGATCTTGAAATCTTGTGGTATTGATAAGTCTACACAAGTACACCAAATTATTCTAACAATTTTGGATAAGTTAGGACCAAAATATGCTTTCTATGTCTCCACTTTCCATTCCAATAGATATCTCTTGGGAACAAAGTGGAAGATTCCTACCATGGAGTAATTTATTGATTCTCTCACACATGAGCAAGAAAAACTCATTAATATGGGCCTAATTAAGGAACCCAAAGCACATGAACTCACCATGCAAGATGGGAAAGGGCCATCCAATCATAAATCCAAACATAAAGGAAATGAGAAATTGAAAGAAAAGGAGGGATATTCCAAACCCTTCAAGGATTCTTCAGGTTCCAAAGACTCTTCAGGTTCCAAAGAGAAGAAGAAGAAGAAGGGAAATCATTTCACTTATTGCAATAAACCAAATCATGAATAATCCACATGCATGCAGAAACAAATCAATCTTATGGCTCAAGTACTTCAACAAAACAACCTTGGAAACTTCAGTCCAGAAGGAGCCAAGAAGAAGAAGGAAGAATATACCGTGTCTAAGAAAGGTAATCATCATTCTCTTGTTGCAATGAATTCCTCATATGATTCATGGATTATAGATTATAGTGCATCACATCATATGGAAACAAAAGAGGATTTTTTCACTTCTTTGAGTTCATGCTCAAGACCCCCTATTCTCACGGGGGATTATACTCTAATAGAAGTAGCAGGAGAGGGAAGAGTGGAACTCCCTTATGGCAATTTTTAGAATGTTTCACATGTTCCAAAGCTTTCTATAAATCTGCTCTCAGTTTATCAAATCACTCAGATAGGTAAAAAGGTTGAGTTTACGTCAGATTTAGTTTCTGTACTTGACATGCATGCCAATTCCATTATTGCAATTGGTGAGGTAGATCACAAATCAAGGTTGTAAAAATTCACAAAGTTTGCTGACCATAACTCCTCCTTACTACTTACACATGCTGATGATGCTGATGATAGTAGTAGAGTATGGCATGCTATATTTGGTCATTTAAACTTAAAGTACATGCAATGGCTTTCCAAGAAAGGAATGGTCAAAGGTTTTCCAGATATTTACTTTTTGGAAGGGATTTGTGAAGGCTGCATCCTTGGAAAGCATCCCGAAGAGAAGTTTGAAAAAGGGAAGGCAAGGAGAGCCTCCTCTTCCTTGGAGCTTGTTCATAGTGATCTCATGGGTTTATTTCCACATCCGTCCATCATCAAAGAAAGGTAAGTCCTTACATTCGTTGATGATTACTCACTCTATACTTGGGTTTGTTTTCTCAGGAATTTTTTTTAATTTTTTGAGCATCTCAAAGAATTTAAATCTCTAATGGAGACACAGACTGGGAAGACGATCAAGATCCTTCTTTAAAACAATGGGGGGGAATATATGAACATAGATGTTCAAAATATTTGTAGTGAAGCTGGTATCCAGTTGCAACATACAGTTCCATACACTCCACAATAGAATGTAGTTGTTGAAATGAAGAACAAATCTCTCAAGGACATGAACAATTGCATGTTGCATGCGAGGTCTCTTCCTTCCAAGATTTGGGATTAGGCACTTAACTGTGCTACTTATATACAAAACATATCTCCTCATAGATTTGTTGAGAACATGACACCTTTTGAGGCTTGGACAGGTGACAAATCAGATGTCACACACTTTTGTATATTTGGATCTTGTGCATGGGCCCATATTCCTTTTGAAAAGAGGAAAGCATTAGATCCACAGAGCACACCTTGCATATTTGTGGCATATCTAGATGATGTGAATGGGTACAATTTGATTGATCCCTCTACATACTAGCTCATCATTGAGTGCATCGTTCAGTTTGAGGAGAGTCCTTTGCATGCACTTCTAGTGAAAAATCCAAAGACTCTTGTTCTTCCATTGGTTCTAGACATCAGAGATGATGATTCCATACACTTAAATGCTACATATTCGGACTCAGATTCAAAGGATTCTGTACATGGATTTGAGAAGGTAGTATATCCAGATGAGGAGCCAACGCCAAAGCTTCAGTAGATTCTCAAGTGGGCACAATCCACACTTCAGGTAGATGGTGTCCTTGCAGGGAATCCATTGGATTCGAGGAGGACTCAATCTCAGCATGATGAGACTTCTCATGCACTTTCAACATCTGAACCAATGATTCCCCTGCATTGTTATATGGTTCAATACTCTCATCCACATATCTACTGAGAGGCTATGGGAAATATTTTATGGGATGTATCCATGCATGAGGAGTATGACTCACTCCTAGAGAATCAGACTTGGGATTTGGTTCCACTTCCACCCGGGAGGAAACGTTTCAAATGCAAATGGGTCTATAGGACCAATAGGGAAACATATGGTTAGGTGAGAAGGTACAAGGAAATTATAGTTGAAAAAGTATTTCAGCAAATTCATGGGATATATTATGATGAGACCTTTGCTCCTGTAGAAAATATGGACTCCATTTGCTTGGTTCTAGCCATTGCAACAACCAAAGGATGTGAAGTTCACTAGATGGATGTGAAGAACACTTTTCTTCACGACAATATTTCAGAGGATATCTACATGGAAAAGCCACGAGGGTTCATTCATAACTCATCTTTAGTATATAGACCGAAGAAGTCACTTTATGGCCTCAACCAAGCACCTAGAGCATGGTATGAAAATATGGATTCTTATATTCTTTCACATGATTTTGTTAGATGTAAATCTAATTGCAATGTTTGCATGCTTAGGACCACTGACTCTTTGATGATTTTAGTACTCTATGATGATGATATTTTCATCATTGGTAGCTCTGCTTTTTCCATTTCCGCGATCAGAGATATTTTACATGACATGTTATCTATGATGGACATGGATCCACTTCATTTCTTTCTTGGTCTTGAGATTAGTCAAGATGATTCATGCATCAAAATTTCTCAGGACAAGTATGCCAAGGATATTATGGATAAATTCCACATGACAAACTGTAAGTATGCACCTACACCCTTTTATCTAGGATCATACTTGAGGATGGTCGGGATACACCATTAGTGGACAACACTTTGTATTGACAGTTGGTGGGGAGTCAACTATATCTCACCCACGCCCATCCAGATATATCATATGCAGTAGGAGAAGTTTCCATATACATGCAGAAGCCCCATGATTTGCAATGGAAGGATACCAAGCACATCCTCAGATATGTTCATGGAACCATGAGTTATGGGGTTCACTATGCATTTGGTTGTACATTGGATCTCATAGGCTTCATAGATTTATATTGGGTCGGTGATGGCACAAATTGCAAGTCCACTTCCGAGTACACTCTCATTTTAGGGTCTGACCCTATTTGTTGGTCAAGTAAGAAGCAATCAACCATTTATTTATCTTCCGTAGAGGCTGAGTATAGAGGAGTAGTCAATTGTGTCTTTCAGGCACTTTGGCTTCAACACTTCCTTACCGATATTGGTATCCAGTTTCACTGTCAGACTGTCATATGGTGTGACAATCAGAGTACACTTAGATTTTGTAGAGATATAATAAAGTGGAAGTGAACCAAACATATTGAGGTCCACATGCATTTCATCAAAGATATAGTACATGACATGACCATTGATCTAGAGTTCCATCCTTCCTATGAACATACTACCGATATCTTCACCAAGACCTTCACTGGACAAAAGTTTCATACTTTGTGGGATCGTCTTGGAGTGAAGAACATAGTTGCCTAACAACTACCTTTTTTCTTTTGATGCATTATCTTTTGAGGGGGGGTTTTGTTCCCATGTGGTTTTCCCTCTTTCCTCATTTTTATTTAGTGTTCATTAGTTGTATTGTACATGAGTACCTAATATGGCCTAGTTGTCGGGACTCATTTTTACTCCATAGTGATGTTCATGGGGGTGTTGGAGAAATTACTATTTTCGACACACTAGTTCAGTGGGAGTTAAATGAATATTTCTGTTTTAGACTTTCTATTTATATCATCACTATTATGCATGCATTCATTCCTAAGGAAAGCTAACTGCTTGATTGATTTTCTTAATTATGAAATGTTCTTTCTTATGTATGAGTGTATTCCACTCATTCATTGTATCACAATGATCATCATTGATTATCTCATTGGAGTAGTGTGAATATATTTTCTCATTCTTCCATATTGAATCTATCATACTTTATTGATAAGATTTGTTTGTACTTGCTTTACATAGGTCTCATGTGCAGGTTTCGATGAAACATTGAAAACATCAACTCATAACTTATTAGAAATCAATTTCGAATAATCTCATTCAAGGATGGTTTTAAATCTTATCTCTCATTCAATTATGATGGGAAAATCATTTAATCTAGATCTTTGTTTGATATTATCTACTATATCAATGATTTTCCTAAGCATTTTCATATTCATGATAGTTTCCTCTTCCCAATAAGGAGTTTGAACATTATAATAAGGGCATTCAAAATGATTAATATCATTAATAACAAAAGGAAACAAATAAATTAGATCAAGATGATCCCTTACCATGACGCTAAGATTCTTATTGAAGGAAATATATAGAAAATGAATCAATGCTTATTTCTCAAGAGGAAGGTTGCGATATTTGGTCATAATTTGTATAGTTGCATTGGCGTTATGATTTTACATAAGTTTGTGTTCAACCGGTATAGTTTAAGTATAAAAAAATTTACTCTTAGTTTTGTTTAGGATTAGTTTTTCCTGTCCTTATTTTCCCTTTTAGACTAATTTCATGTCTAAATAAGTTAGTCCTTTAAGGAAAATTTTTTTCTCAGACGGTTAACTAGTTAAACATAGAATTCTATTTTGTTATGTAGGTTGGAAAATGGTTTAGGGTAGCCAACAATTGGAAAATTTTCTCTCCTTATGGGATTGAAAAAAGTGGGCAACTTAGGGAGGTTTTAATATAAACTTATCTCCTCAGATTAATTTGTAAAAATTTGGGAACTAATCAATCATACTTTCTCAACAATTGATTAGAAATCTAGTCTCATTGGTTTATTCCGATATTTATCTTTAAACTAATCCTAAACACCAACTTTGAAAATATTAGTGTTAGGAGTCTCTTGCATTCCATTATAACTGGATTTGATGAAATCCATAGCTATAGTACCCGTCTTTGCCTCATCAGATTGAATCATTTAAATCTCTGACGTCTAATCATTTTTTTATGGCAAGAGGAAACCTAGATCTTGGTCAAAATAAGTCAAAATCATTTCTGAAATCAAAATCTTGATGGGAAAATTGTCTACAATAAGAAAATAGGGTTCTTGTAGAAGTGTATTACTTGGCTTGATTTGAAAAGGTGTTATTGAGAATTCCCAACATAATCCCATGGTTCACTAGATGCAAAACAAAGTTTCACTCATCAATTTTGTTTTGATCATCCTTTTGATTCACTTGACCTTGAATACCTTTTCTTAACAAATTATGGGATTGATCTTTCATATCTTGTTGTTGAATCTTCTTACAATACAATTGAATGATTGATCCCAATTAACACCCTTGAAATTACTTAAAATATATCTCTTCAAAGGTTATCTTTGATTAACACCTTAACCTATGCTACTCTGAACAACTAACATTACTTAATTACTAGTCGTACGATTCAATATCTTCTTCACATTTATCATCAGGTTCATTCTTGCTACATGGATTAAGGAGAATAAGATCATTGGAACATGTCGACGAATATTTTGGTAACATAATCCAATTAGAAGACATACAAATTCACATTCATCAAGGTTTCATATCAAACAATGAATATGAATCTCTCTTCCTTGACATGAAGGTATTAGAATCTCCACTTTTCAAATATACTTCCATCAAAGAAAATTCAAATAAGTCAAGTCCTATCTGATATCAGTCTCTATGAGTCAAATGTTAGTTGTATCCATGATATACAATAATATCTGAAAAGCACTATGGCTAGGCCCTGGTTACTTGAACTATTTTCAGTTTGACCCGCATTGCTATGAGTTATTTTAATATTCAACTTTTCTTTTGAGGATCTTTATACTACTTTTGCCTTTTCCTGGGATATTAATGTCCCTCAAAGCTATATTTCCTTGCTATTTTATGCCTAGATATTAAACATAGAATTTGAATACGGGAAAGCCCAACTTTGGCTAAACAGATCAAATACATCCATGCAGGTCATAGACACACATGCCACTCTATCTAACAAGTCTCGTTATGAAGTATTTATTTGTAGGTATCAACTCATAGTTGTGGTGGAACATATATGCCTATAAACAAGCTATAATTATCCATGAAACAAAGAAAGTGTCTATCTATCTTTTTCTTTGAGTCCCATCCATATCACATTAATGCGAAAGATACTACTATGATGGCTCTGGTGAGGCTTGTGGGTTGAACTAAAGTGCATGTCATTTACTTAGCAAATCAAAACTACTCTCGTATCACCCCGCTTCTTATACACCCAATTGTACATGTGATAATTATATACAAATATTGAGGGTGAGAATAATTTAAATAAAAATGGAAGTTGAAAGAACTACCAATAATGTGGGAAGTACAAGTAAACCTTTCGAGGATATGGAAACTTGCTGGAAGCGGGGCCATGTTTGTATGATACCAAGGCATCTTCGTTGAGGCTATGGATGCTCGCTGGAAGTGAACCAACACTAGGAACAACGAGATGAGGAACATACTTATGTATATGTGTACTTAAAGTAAAAGGTCAAAAACCACAGTCAAATTAAAGCTGATCAAAAGTATGTTTCTAATAAAATAAATTTACCTACCTTTGAGGGGTTCTTTGTCGATTTCACATTGTTGGTCCAATATTCTTCAATATCCCTTCAACCTTTGGGCACACTGCTTGGGAATTTTCATCCAGAATCCTTTTCATCATTGATTATTGTTTTGATACCTTAGAAATAGTATTGATTGATCACTTCTTTCCTTATCTTAGATATGAGGCGAAAGTGGTAGCATTGATGTTTATAAGGTCACAAATTCTCTCCAAACAAATCGAATAATTAACATTCTGTAATCAATTTGATAAATTATCAATACAAGATGAAGCAATGTTAAAACAAATGAGGGATGAACCTCGTAACAAAGTATCTTAAAATTAGTTTCTCAATTCTTTATCTGGCAGATCTGGTAACCTTTCCATTAGAAACATTGGAAATTTTGGGGTTCGAGTTTGAAGTATATTTTATTTTAATATTTCCAATAGTTGAAGCCTAATCTAATTTATATTTCCTAGTCTATCAACTCATTTGCATTCACACTTATTTTATTTTAATAAAAATTCTTAACTGTGAAGGGAATATAATGAGTTGTCTTGGTTGGTTTACATCTACTAATCTCAATAGAATTAAATGTTTGACTCTTATTTCTAAGAGCAAATTTTGATGCTTCATCCATGATCATCAAGAGGATTATAGGGGGGCTAATTAATCTCTTATGCTCTTATACATTGCATTATAAAAGAAATGAATAATCTATCTTGAATAAGGATGTATTTCACAAATTCACATCTTATGCTTACACAAAGCTTTCATGATGCTCACCTTTACGGTGTAAGGGATGAGTATGATCAAACAAAATAACTTCTCCTCTCTGGTATGCTCACTAATTTCCTTATACTTGATGCTTATAACACAATGTAGTCATATGGACATATGGAATGTTATATAAAGGGAACATGGGTTTACAGAAGTAAATCGAGATAAAATTTTACTATTTGTCATTCCTCGTAAGGGTGACCCACATTACAATGTGTGATAACATTTCCAGTTCCATATTTTAGACTGTAACCTACACCACTGTCATGCTATCTGAGAAAGAAATTTTTTGATTTGAAGAAATGCATGTGTATTTCTTAAAATTTATTTGAACATATGGAACACATGCTAATTGTGGGTTTATTTTACTTAGGAAATGAGAAAGCTATCGATTATATGAGAAAAGAGAAGGACGACATAAGAATAATATCCTGAACCTAAAATCTTGGTAGATGTTGCGTTCTAAACCTTTAATCTAATGTAAATGATCACTCGAAAATGGAGAAAATCAAGACACCACAGATCTGAATTCTGATGAAAGATCAATGGAAGAACAATAACTTTCATAGGTTAATTGGAATCAAGTTTCAAGTGGCTACCTTGAAAACCTAAGACACAAAAGTACTTGATCCATGTCAATGAACCGAGGTAATGAAAGTACTTGATTCTCCAATCAACGGGGTAATGCTTTTTCCATGTCGTAGAAACATAGTGAAGAGAGAGGGAAAAAACTATTCGTGTTCGCAAAGGAATAAGGCTGAGCATAATGTATGCATCTCCCTCTCATCCACATGAAATTCCCAAGCAATTGAAAAAGGCCCAAAACCAACGAACATGCTTTCTTGTCGTTGTTTGTCATTTGGAACAAATTTTCAATAAAGATGCCCTTCACTACCAAATATTTGGTTTCTCACCTTCCCGAGGATGTCAAAGTAGGAAGGAGTATTATGTTAGAATTTTCTCTGTTCTTTTATGAGGGGAGAATAAAAAATGTAAAAAAAAGGGATATGATATGGGGGGAAATTGTAATTTTAGTAACTGCAACCTCCATAGTTACAAAAGTTAAACATTCTTTCTTACTCTATAAAAGAAAGCTCATTTAACTAAGAGAGAGAGGGGGGATGGGGAACCAAAATTGAGTCATGTATAACTATTTATTAGGATTGAAGGTGGAGTAGAAAGATCTTTGCTTCTTATTGTAATTCTCATATGAACTATTTATGTGAAGGAAAATAATGGCAAGATAATTCCCGATTTGTTCATACAATGGTGCATTATTTTTCATTATTTTTTGCAAATAGTTTTAATTTGTCACTCTTGTCAATTGTCATTTGTAAGAAATAATTATGAATGGGTTATGAGCTCAGTTACATGAGCATACTCAAGGTCTATATGCAGATATGTATGTTAATATGATTTATTTCTGTAGACCAAGACCTATTTTTGTTTTACAAATTGAATTGTATGCTTGTAATTGATTATGTTATCGTTAGAATAGGACTGCAACTGCGCATTAAAATAGGGTTTCATTAGCATATTAGAATAGATTTTCATTCAGGATTTAGTCTAACTGGGATGAACTAGCCTCTCTTTTGGGAGTAATTCATTTATTTAGTGGCAACCATGCCCACATATCAGTGGGGATTTCCATACCAAATGAGAATAGGTCTGACTGGGGCCTATCATCGGGAAAATGTCCCTCATGTCAACATGGGAAATTGTCCCCATGTCAGTAGAACCTTCAAAAAGAATTCACAACAACTAATGATCGTTTGGCTCAAGTTACTTCCAACATTGCTACCATTATTCCAAGATTGCCAACCTTGACCACCTCACTGACCAATTAAACTTTGAGGCACCCTTTGTTACTCAATTCAAGGGTCCTCACTCCTTAGAACAACCTCTCCACCAAGAGGGATTCAAATCATCACATAATTCCATGGTTGTTCATTCTACCTCCTTTGCTCGTGATTTGTATCTTCCTAGAGTTTAAGTGAATAAATTTGATGGTTTGGACCCCTCGAGTTGGGTCACTCAAAGGGAACATCATTTCTCATTGCATGACATCACCTTTGACTTAATAAAACTTCTTGTTGGTTTCCTCTATCTATATCTAGAGTGATGGAAATGGCGATAATGATGTAAAAATCCCCACCGAGGTTATATTGCTTGGACTGAATTTACTGTCAATATTTATGAACGTTTTGGCACAAACACTCATCATTTGGGTTGTTTGATGAAGATTAAGTAGACCAAGACAATTGAAGAGTACATCAATACTTTTGAGCAATTGGATTTATGCACCAAAGGCATGTCAGACACCTTCTTCCATGAATGATTTATTAGTGGCCTCAAGGAAAACATCCAAGCTCAAGTCCTAATGACTCGGACTAAGACCTGGCTTGAAGCCACTCACAAATCCAAGGAAAAAAACATGTGGTCACCAGTAAAATAAAAAATCCATCCTTTATTCCATGTTCCTACCCCATATATCTATCTTTTCCTTCCCCTCCTCTTAAGGTACAAAAAATAACGAGGGAGAAAATGTATGAACACCAACTTAAGGGTCTTCACTACAATTGTGATGAAAAATATTTTCCTAGGCACAAATGTAAGGAGAAAAATATTTTTATGGCCATTTTTGAGGACATTAGAGAAGATGACGGTGATGTTTCCCCTCCCGAATCCTTTCCCCATGCAGAGGATCACACTTCTCCCTCTGATCAACCTTATGTATAACCCCTCATATCTTTGCATGCTCTCATTGGTATTTCAACCCCCCAAACCCTCAAATTAATTGGCTATATCAACATCACAAAGTAATTATCTTCATTGACAGTGGAAAAACCCACAACTTTATTCATTGAATAATTGTTCAAAAGACCCATTGCTATATCCATGCCATCAATAACTTTCAAATAATTATTGGTAATGGAGGATGCATGAAATGTGTGGGTCGTTGTGAAAATGTGCGCTTACAAATTGGTGATTATTCTTTGAAATTCAACATGTTTTTCATTGAAATGAGGGGTTGTGACATTGTCTTGGGTGTTGAATGGTTACACACTCTAGGTCCCATCACCATGGATTTCAAGGAATTATACATGAGATTCCAACAAGATGGGCATCACTACAAGTTCCAAGGCCTCACGGTAGGTTCCCCTGATATTGTTAGTTCACACTGAATGGAAAATAATCCTAAAAAAAGGTCATTTTGACATTATTTTCCATTTCCATGCCATTTAATCCATTGAGAACCCAGTCCCAAATATTCATCTAGACATGTAGCTTATCCTCTCCAAACACCACTCAATTTTTGAAAACCCCCAAGGACTCCCTCCTTCTTATGGTCCCCATGATCATTCAATCCCACTTGTCGTTGGTAGTCCTCCCCTCAATGTTTTCCCTTACTACCACCAATTTGCTCAGAAAAATGAGATTGAAAATATTATTTAAGAATTGCTAGTTGTAGGTGTCATCCGCCATAGGAACATAACTTATTCTTCTCCAATGGTTATGGTACTAAAAAAAGAAGGTACTTCGTGCATGTGCCTTGAATTCCAGGCTCTCAACAAAATCACCTTTAAAGATAAATTTCCCATTCTTTTCATTGATGACCTTTTGGATGAACTGACAGGTGCTCAATTCTTTACCAAACTTGATCTACATTTAGGATATCACCAGATTCGTATGAAGGATGCCGATATTTCCAAAACTTCCTTTTGTACACATGAAGGCCATTATGATTTCTTGGTCATGCCCTTTGGCTTGTGTAATGCACCCTCCACTTTCCAAAGTCTCATGAATCACATCTTCCGACCCTTTCTCCGCCATTTATTCCTTTTATTCTTTGATGAAATCCTCATTTACAGTAAAACATGGAAAGCCCATCTTGCCCATGTGGATCAAGTATTACACCTAATTTCTCAGCATAATTTTTTTCTAAAGAGGTCCAAATGTGCCTTTGGGGATTCTGAAGTAGAATATTTGGGCCATATTTTTGGTCACGATGGTGTTCATGTGGATCTCACAAAAAAATGAAGATATGAAGGATTGGCCCCGCCCTAAGACTCTTAAAATTTTGCAAGGCTTCCTTGGGTTAACTGGCTAATATTGAAAGTTCATCCATAATTATGGAAAAATTGGAGCCCTTCTCACTGACCTCCTTAATAAAAATGCTTTTAGTTGGAATGAGGTCGTCGATCAAGATTTCCAATATTTGAAAGATGCTACGTGTACAACTCCTATACTAGCTTTACTCAACTTCAAAAAATACTTTTATTTTTGGAGTGTGATGCCTCAGAGAAATACATTGGTACAGTTATCATCCAAGACTTGGCTTTTACGAGTAAACAAATTTCTGAGTGACACTTGGGAAAATCCACATATGAAAAGGAAATGTTGGCTATTTTGCATGCAATGAATATCTAACGTCCTTACTTTCTTGGGAAACACTCCCAAGTTAAAACTAATCATAATAGATTAAAATATTTCTTGGAATAATGAATTTCATCCCTTGAGAAACAAAAGTGGTTGACCAAAATGTACGGTTATGATTATGAGATCATTTACAAGAAGGGAAAATAAAATGTGGTAGTTGATGCTCTTTCTAGGAAATATGAAGAAGAATGGTCCCTCTTTTCACTCTCCTTCATTGTATCCATTTGGTTGAAGGAAGTTTGCTAGGAATGGTTCCAAGATCCAAAAATTTCTAGACTGATCCAACAAATACAACAAGACACTAATGCATCTCCATGCTACACTTGGAAAACTAAGGAGCTTCACTATAAATGCCACCTATATTTAACAAAATTTTCCAACTTTAAATCCATAGTGCTCTCTAAACTCCATGACTTTCCAACAACATGAAATTCGGGATTTCATAAACTCTATGAATGTATCAAACATTCCTTTTTATAGGACAACATGAAGCAATGCATACATACTTTTTTGGCATGATGTGATTCTTGCCAATGAAACAAGGGAGAAATAGTCAAAACTCTAGGAACACTACAACCTCTCCCCATCCCACCTGATATAGGTATAGGTATATCAATGGATTTCATTGTCAGATTACCCAAATATAACAATAAATCAATTTTCATGGTTGTGATTGATCACCTTCCAAATATTCTCATTTATGTGCCCTCCAACACCCATTTAAAGATTCCATAGTGGATCAAGTTTTCATGGAAAATATCTTCAAACTACATGGAATGCCACAATATATTGTCTCATACTATGATTCGAATTTCACAAGTAACTTATGGCAAGAAGTTTTCAATCTCCAAGGCACCCAATTAGATCTCAACACTGCCTATCATCCCCAGACTGATGGTCAAACCGAAATTGTCAATAAGTTCTTGGAATCCTATTTGCGGTGCTTCACATCAGAATGATAATCTCAATGGGTTCAATGTTCACCTCTTGCTGAATGATGGCACAATATAAATTACCATGGTGCCACTTTCATGAATCTCTTTGAGGTGGTATATGATCCAAACCCCCCTCCATATTATCTTACCTTCCTAGTGTCTCCAAAGTCTACAAGGTAGGCAAAGCCCTTACAGTTTGAGCTAACATTCTACACACTCTCAGAGAAAATTTGGTCATGGCTCATAATAAAATGAAGCAACAAGCTGATCAATGTCGTTCTAAACACCATTTTGCTGAAGGGGATCAAGTGTTTCTTCATATACAACCATATAAGAAAAATTCCCTCAAAGTAGACCACTGCCAGAAAATTGCTTCAAAGTTTTATGGTCCTTATACAATCATCAAGTGCATGGGGCCCATGGATTACAAATTGTCCCTTCCTAGTCACTCTAAGCTCCATCCAGTTTTTCATGTCTCCTGCTTGAAGAAAGTGATTGCATATAAGTGTCATATTCAAACTACTCTCCTTGAATGGGATGAAGAAGGATCCATTTGGTTGTAGCCAAAAGTCATCTGTTATAGCCTTAATTTCCACCTTACATTATCATAAGGGACATAAAATAATATGTAAGACAAGACACAACTCTCATATCAAGTTTCAAACAATTTTTGAGGGGTGTCGTTGGTCACATATGAGATGACCAATGACATGTCGCTTGCCACCAGTTCACAACAAGAGACACCCTTTGCAATCTTATAGATTCATGGAGTTTCGAAGAGGTGATCAAGGGATGAGTTGGTTCTTCATGGAATGATCCTTGTAATTCACATAATTTGAGTCTCCATTGGTATCTAGAATATCTAGAAGCTTGCCCAATACTCTTCCAAGAATCTATATAAATAATGAAAATCTTGAGCATGAGGGAGGAAGAATCATTTATAGATACATGCTATCAAAATTTAGAGGTTCTTGTCCATCCATATTAGTTGAATTTAGGTTTCCTAGTTTGGTTGAGAAGATGAGGAGGAGCAAGGAGAAAGGGTAAAAGAGGAGTGCATTCTATGCATTGAGTGAAGCTAGATCTAGGATTGTAACACTAGGAATAGAATTATAATGGTGTTGTTTTATATATTGTGTGCAGGAATGGGGTTGCAGGAGCTAGAGATGGAACTTCAAGACTACAATAGTCAGAACATATGAAGGAAAACCTTCAGAATAAGGTATGCCATTCTTCCATTTCCTTTTGTAAATGTGAATCAAATTACTTGAGTCTAAAGGAAATCCATAGAAGTCTATCCCATTGTTTGTCTAGAGTCAACATGCACACCCTAGGGAGATCTTACTATCTGTTACACATCAAAATCACTCATTGCAATGATGACTAGTGTCGTCATTATAAATATCGCAAGTGTCGCATATTGGTCGTAAGTGTCGCAAGTGTCGCAAACATCACACTGTTATCTTGTCTATGTTGTCTCTCTAATGACATCGTAAAAACACTTAAGACACCTCAAAGACTAGTCTTGAAGATGATAAATCAATTGACAAGGAGTACACACCTTTTGCCACTGAAAAATCCACTCAAAAGTCAAATTTGGAAGGGAGCGCTCCCCTACATACTGTCAGGGAGCGATGGCTCTCTGTACCCTCTTCTAGGGGAGCGTTCCAACACTCTATGTCCCTCTTTGAGGGAGCGTTGGCCTTTTTTGGGTGAAATTTGGTTTGTTGGAGGAAATCAGGGAAAAATCCTCTCAATATCTGAAGGTGGTTGGATTCGAATCTGAGGTCAAGGCATGATCTTAGGGGAGATCCACAACTGAAGGAGAGGAATCCTCAACTTATCCCAAAGATCTCTCAAGTGGTTAGGTCTCTCCAATCCTATATAAGGAGGCCTCTTCATGGTGGAAGAATATATGGAGATTGAGAATTACCCCAAACTTATGATCCCATAAGTAATATGCCATTAAAGAATAATCAATGTAGATTACTTGAGCAAAGGGGTTTGATAAGGAGAGATGGAAGAAGCTATTGCACCTTCATCAGAGGACTGTAAGTACTCTTCATTTGTTCTCATTAATATATATGCATGCTTGGCCCGTTTCTTTCAAGTTTATGTTTGTTCCACATGAACTTGTCTTCAGTAGATAGATCTGTATTTGGGCTAATCTCAGTAGAATAGGAAGCTTGTTGTATCCTTGTTTGTTCTACAAGATCTACCGAGGAGCTTAGGATCGAAGCTCAACTTGGACTTTGCGAGGACAAACGCCATTAACAAGGTACACATTTTTCTTCTTCCTCTTCGTATATTAGCTTAATTAGATCTAAAAGGATGCCAGTGACCAATGATAACACCCTTTCTGTCTTGGTTTTAGGGGTATAGATACCAAGAAGGAATCCGCTTGTCCGCAGGAGGATTCACTTGTAACACTATCCATTGGTGATATTTTCTCCATAAAACTATCCTAGCTCAATGTGAGCATCATATCCATCAATGCACCATTCAAGAAGTTTTATTACAATGGAAGGATACACAACTCGAAGATGTGACATGGGAGCCAACCACCATTTTGTAGCAATTCCTATATCTCAAGCCTT
Source organism: Picea engelmannii (assembly GCA_009831015.1). Taxonomy (NCBI): domain Eukaryota; kingdom Viridiplantae; phylum Streptophyta; class Pinopsida; order Pinales; family Pinaceae; genus Picea; species Picea engelmannii. The sequence continues at coordinate 466,950 of ML779028.1, forward strand.
GAGGACAAGGCTATTATTTAAGGGGTAGGTCATGTTAGAGTCCTAATATCCCTAACTCATCAAGTAGATATAATTATATGTAATAAAGTCCATCATTAGTAAATAAGGCCTATGATACAATGTGAACACAACTATTGTAGGAAGACTTAATACAAGGTTCCGCCTCTAGAAATTTATTCCTATAGAAGGTTCTTAAGAAGATGGAATTAGTATATATAGAGGTAGAAAGAATTGTAAAAGGTTGTCTTATGAAATCATTTGTGATTGAGCTCTACTCTATTGGAGGTTTCCCCCTCGAAAAAGCTAGTGAATAGTGATTTATGGAAGTAATAAAGGTATCATATTTTGGTCCATATTTTTATTGTGATCATTGTTTTGTTTCATTATGCTAAATACTCTAATAATATTTGTGCTTTGGTTCTACATACTAATATTTGGTACCTTACATGCTTGTGGCATCACTTCCTGCATTTGGTTTGCTATCATGGAATTCTAATTAGTGAGGATTGGGTTGAGGGAGTACCCCCTGAACCTGGATTCCCATCAAGATCTTTCGTGTCCTCATTGTTGTTTTCCTAGGGTTCAAAAACTATGATATTAACATCAAATATTGCTTTACACAACACCTCAATTTTGTTTTATCCATGAGGTCCAATTTGTGGAGGATTGCTTGATGTGAATGCCCCTTTCCTCCACCACTTGAGCTATAAAGAATTTATTAATCCAATTAATTTCTTTTAGTATTCAAATATTAGTGTCTTAGGTTCTAGAGAATCCCAGGTTTGAAATACAACCCTTATACTCCTATTCAAATTTCTCTCTATATACTCTTTTCTTTTTTCTTCTCATAGTATTCTCCATTTCTATGATTTCCTCCTTAATATTAGGGGGAAATTGTGAATGGAAGTGCCTCTCTATCTTGGGGGCATCATTTTTTGCTCTGGTCGAGTGATGGGGAAGGCCCTGGGAATTTGAGTGCTTAGAGACATATTTCATCTTCCTTCAAGAGCCTTCCCAGTTGGGTTTTGGGATACCTTTTGGGAGAGATTTCGCCATGTTTGTTGTCCAGGAGGGGATAGGGTAGTTGTATAACATATGGGGTCAAATGCATGTATTATTTCTAGTAGAGGTTGTGAGATTAGGAGGTCGAGTATAGAAATTACACTGGTCAAATACAACTTTAGAGAGATGAGCGACTAGATTAAGGAGGTTTGGAAGAGGTGGCCCTCGTCCCCTAGGGGTTTCAAACAAGATATAAAAATGGTGCTAAAATTTTTGAGATCAAAATAATGGTAAAAAATATAGTACTATTAAAACATGGACCATGGGAAGAACAAAAAAATATATGTTGAGAGAGCTGGTGCAGGTTACAAGGTTACAAGATTGGGTTCTCTTTGAGGTTTGAGGATTGAACCCCATAAACCTATGCATGCTTGATTATTTTCCAAACCCTCAAGAGATGAAATACCCCATGATATATTTTACCCATGATGACCTGAGTTGTTGGTCTCATCAAGGATTCAATTTCTATTGAGTGGGTCATACCACCTCATTCCAACCTAATCCCTCATAATATGGATTCTCTTTGGGTTTCCCTTTCCCTCTTGTGACAAGTACTATTTTCCATTTGAGACATCATATCCCACAAAACTTAAGCATTGATGGCATGGAATAATGGAAAAATCATCTTGAACCAATGTTGCACACAAGGAAGGGAGTAGGGTGGTACACTCGTGAGGGTTAGGGTACTAGCCCATGTACCCTTCAAGGATAATGATATGAAGGGTATTAGGTGTGATTGCATGCAAGTGCCACTTAGGCCTCTTCCACTCTGCCAACACAAGCATCCCTTTTGGGGAAAATTTTAAGAATGCTTAACTTGGAGCATTCATCTATTTTAGGAGCAACTAGTTGAATTGTGGCTAGTGAACTACAAATAAGTGAATAGTTCACATGCAAAATTTTCTTTATAAAAAATACCTAGGTCCTCATTGTACATAATTTATTGATTTGATAAATAATTGAGATTTCCTCTTGCTCCATGGACATTTCCCTTTTGAAATTTTTTCCACATAATATCTCATGCAATCTATGAGTTTGTTGTGTTGCTATGAGCTTAGCACCATGTCTTTTAAAACATATTCAATAAAATTTTGAGTTTGAATCTAATACCTAGTGACTGTCTTTCTAACTACTCTTAAAGACATCATTGCAGATGTTGTGGGGAATAATCTTGACAATACATTGTGACATCCTATTTTTCCATGCAATAAATTCAATACTTGTGCCTCCCCTTTCCCTAACTTTTCAAATCTCCCTAGTCTTAAAAAAAATCATATATATGATGATATTTACAAATCCCTCTAGGAAACCAAGTCAAGGATATTGAGTCTACTAGATTATTTTATAATTAGGAAACATAATGAACTCCCCATGAACCAAGCTCTAAATTAGATAATTTCTTATGTTAATAAAGGTCTGTTGATAAGGGAAAAGGTTAAGATGGTAGGGATAGAAACACACTAATAAAATACTACATGGCAAGCTCAAATGTTTCCATGTTACCATGATGATGTCAACATTATTAGATTTGAGGGTGTGTAACCAATCAGAACCTTCCATGTGGTAGTGTGTAGAGCTCAAATAGAGCCTATAATGTTTTGAGTTCGAATAAGGTAGGTGGATTTAAAAAGTTAAAAAGTTAAGACATATATATAGATTGGGCCAAAGACTTTACCAAGGACAAAGTATCTTACCACATGTCATCATATGACACATCCACACCATCCATGACAACATGATCAAAGACACGAGGTCATGACCATTGGGATCTTGTAATGTGTCCATGATGATGTCAATGAAACATGATTCAATTGGGAAAATATAGGGATTTTATAGCGTCACATGGAGGGCTTGAAAGTGTCATGTGGAACTAACAACCTAGGGTACTTGAATTTTTTCCCTTTAAAATCACTAAGGTTATAGTATCACATGGAGGGCTTGAAAGTGTCACGTGGCACTAACAACCTAGGGTACTTGAATGTTTTCCCTTTAAAATCACTAATTACTATGAGTGGAATTTTATATATGCTTTATAATCTCTCATATCCATAAACTAGAATGGATCTTATGTTCCTTTAACTTTCACAATTCCCAATGTGGATCCACTCCTTTTTATAATGAATTTTAATAGTATTTTAGGTCTAAGTCCTAGGGAGGAAAATTTTAGTCCTTAATTATGTTTTATGATATGCACTTTCTTGTAAATCTTAAAAAATTATAAAATATACTTTAACAAGGGGAAATTGATTAAGAACTATGTGACAAGGTAGAAATTTTCCAAGTCACCATGGATATTAGTGTTGTTGACATCAAAAACATGAAAATCAATCACATCATTTGACGTGGAAACATGACATCAACAAGATGAATTCAAGAGATAGGGAACTTCAAGTTTTAACATGAGGCTTTATAAGATGTGGCCTAATCCTCTTTTATCGAAAATTACTTGTACTAAACTAGGCTATAGCTTGAGATGGATTCAACTAGCTTTATAAAGATTTTATGCTAGAGATCGAGGAAAATTCGACATTCTCTGTTTTCATGCTTTGCACACATTTCTCTATTGACCTAATAAGGAACTTAATAACATCATGTAATGTTCCAAGAAAGATCGAATAAGGCAAATGAATTTCAAAAGTCAAGCCATAGAGACATAAGGCATGAAATTTGCCCACGCACATAAGATCATGCCATGTGGTGCCATAGAACATATTGACACAATTCATGATGATGTCATCAAAAACAACATAGAGCATATATTTTTCTTATCCATTTAACAATGGGAGATCTATGAAAGGGAACAAGTTTACAATTTCTTTTATTTCATTCTCTCTTTCAACTCTAGTTAACTTTCTTACTTGCCTAAGATAGTAAATTGAAACATGTAGTTTTTCATTAGCCTCCTAATTAGTTAGTAGGGATCAAATAGTACAACTATATAAAAAATCTCATCAATATATTAATGATTCCACTAGGGAGGAGTTTTATGTGTTTTTAGTTTCTTCTTTAAATTTGTTTTCTATTTTACTTGTAAATGTAATTCTCTTAATCCATTTGAAATTCATAGTAATTGAACTCTACAACCAAGTTCCCTAGTAATCAATTTTTATTTTTCTGTTTTGTTCTCAAGAATACACCACTATTCGAGACTTTTCACATAGACCAAGCTTTTATATGAGCATTACTAGCCTGCTTTTTAACATATGGAACTCATGCAATACCTTTTTTGAATAGTGCACTTGTATGTTTTGCTTATTCTTAACATTTCTTTCCTATATTACACATTTCAAACCTTTTATTTTTGTTTCAATATCATTAGTACACACCAAACTCCTGCTATATTATCATGTTAAAGTAATTGAAACATACATTACGCACCAAAAATACTTAAAAAAAAAAGATTTTATGTTAAATACATCCTAATAGATGACTTATTTTTTTCTCATTATTAACATTAATACAAAGAATAGCATACAATAAAGAAAGCTAAAGCACGCATAGAGAAAAAACTAAATCATGGAAAAGATAAAGCAAAGGCAAATAAAGAACTCCAAGTAAATAATATATTATTTCTATAATGTTTATTTGGATATAAAATTGTTTGATATTACGTGTTTGTTTTTCATTAAAGGTGCTTTTCACTTAAGTAATGCATGATGAAAACTCTCGTTTTCCTTAATATGACTAATTAAATGTTATCATATATATATATATAATTGGATAAGAAATAAGATGACAATCATGACAGCATCGTAATCATGGAAAGGTGCATAACAAAGTGATAACATCCAAGAGATCTAAAATCTTTAGACAAATCCCTTTGATGGGGACAAAACAAACAAAGGTTTTGATAAATGAGTATAGGAACAAAGAAACAAAGTTGGGAATAAAATCTTGTAATGTTTTTAACGAAGGTTGAACAAAATCTTGTAATGTTTTCAATGAATGTTAGTGGAAACTTGTATACTCAAAATAAAACATGCATACTCAAAATCTTTAATATTTTTAATGAATAGTAAAAATAACTAACATATAATTAGAATATGGAAAGTAAGGCAAAAAAGTTGAGAATAGAATATCGCAAAATAGTTATTTAGGTTAAAAGTGTTCGATAAGAATGCTCCAGGAAACATAACCATGAAAATTTACCACTATGGTCTTTCCATCATAAAGTGTCTTCCATCTATATATGTTAAAAATAAAAAATAACACAACAAATGGTTACCATTAAAAACTATACCATAACCAATTAATTAGAATGAGTTAAAAACTATACCATAACCAATTAATTAGAATGAGCAATGGGGATTATACAATCAACAAAATAAGTGGATATGAAGTGCTCAAACAACCATTCATATTTGTTTCTACTAATAAATCATACAAACATAAACTAAACCTTTATGTATTCAATAAATCTACACACTTTTTTTAGAAAGTAACTACAATAGCTTTATAATATTTCAGTGATGTATTTGTGATGTATTTGTTAGATCTAAATAGATCTCCACTATCAAGTCAATATAATCAGTACACAATACTCACATTCAATACATAGTACTCACATTTCACAAAAGAAGCTTCTTCACAAGAAAGAAGATACAACACAATAAACATTGACATATAATAATGCTTCACACATAAGCTTTGTATTTATAAAACACCTACAACTTTATTCTATTTTCTATGAATCAACATCGAAGCAAGTCTCTCATATAACCAAGGGATTCATGGATATAATAACATGTTGGAATTTGAAGATTATGTTCCAAGATTGTGATCAAACATAAAAGACCAAAGAGAAAGATCTAAACCATAAGAAATGAGAACACTAAGATTTAAAATGGAGAAATGCTCACGAGGAAGAAACATATGCTTAATACTCTACTTTACATAGTGGGAGTGCACTACACCCACTTATATTGAAAAACATAGGTTAGAGTATGTTTTAAATTTTAAGCTCTTTATAGCTTATACTATTATGGATGAAACCCTTAAAATAACATAATAAACCTAAGTACACATAATGTACATAAAATGTGAACATAGAGTACAACTCACAAAGAGGTGATAGACATGAGTTCACAATAACTCTTTAATGAATATGAAGACCTTTTCCAAATAACCTCAAAGCATTTATATATCCAAATGTCATGATTCTCTTCCAAATAATGATTGTATCCCCCCCCCACACACATTCTCAGTCATTACACATATGAGCCATTTATTAAATTGATACCTATTACATATACATTTAACCCCATATGTGCTCCCTTGAGGTCATACTATGTAATGAGTGCACTACACCCATTTATGTAGTGAGAGAAGTAGGTTAGGGTAGGCTCTGGGTTTGAGGCTCTTTATAGATTTATATATTATGATGGACCAAACCCTTAAAGTAGCATAATAAACTAGAGTTCAAAATGTACATAAGATGTGAATGTGGAGTACAACTCCCAAAGAGATGATAGAAATGAGTTACATAATAACTCCTTGAAGAATAGGTGAACCTTCTCCAAATAAATCCAACACATTTACATATCCAAAATCCTATGTTCCTCTTCCAAATAATGACTATATTGACCTCTATTTATGCCTATTCTTACTCATTGCTCATGTGGGTTCTTTATTAAGCCAACTCTTATTATATGTACATTTAACCCCATATATGCCTCCCTTGGGGTCATATCATAGTACCCTCCTTCAAAAATATTTGTTCTCAAAGCTTTGCAGTGAAGGGGTTTACATGTGATGAAGTCAAGTAATAAGATTTTCTTATATTTCCACTCTTTTGTTGCCACTAAGGATGATCCATCCATCCAAATTCAAAATTTTTTGGTCTTAATACTTGATAGCTTGTTGTTGCACAATTTTCTTTCCTTTGATCCCATGCATTATTGTTGTCAGTTCTCTAATTTATTGTAGTTGTTAGTTTCTGTAATATCCAAGTTTTGACCCTTGGAATGCATTGGATCATATTATGTATAAATTGTAAATGTGAGTTTATAATAATGTGAGTCAAGCATTGTGAGCTTAAATAAATGTTCCTATTTGTAAATGGTGTAGATATGGATTCCTAATGTGGATCCCAAGGCCAAGGTCTAACCAGTGAAGGTCTAGGCATGCATGATGTAAACACACTTCTATGGACCATGTTGTAGGCTTGCCACAATGAACTCAAGATATGTAAATATTAATATTGGAATATAATATATAATAGTCCAAGATGGATTTCAGAGAGAAATAGAGGGGTTATGGTTCCACCAAAGGGGAATATGAAAGAGGGCCTATGGGGGAGTAAATCCTTGATTTCCAAGTGCTAACCTTAGAAATCATCTCTTTTCCACCACATGACTTAAATAAATCCATCCACCTCCTTTGAATAATCAAACCAATCATTGGATGTGTCACGTCCCCAAAGTGTACCTTGCGATCGTGCACCTCTTGAGGGTGTGTGACACCACAACATTTCTCATTTGGTTGCTTGGAAACACCAAGGATACTTTGTCCTAACTACACATCTTCACCTAAATCATACCCATACTCCGTTCTAGGCTATCGACGAGTCACGCTCTTACTCTAGTGAAACTCTTGTATACTTAGACAATAAAAACTTAACACTTAGTCATTTTTAAGCATACATCCATGAACATGTGAAGCCAAGAGAATGCCAATGAAACATACAAGATAAACATAGATATAGTGCAAGAGACACAAACTGTGACTAACACCTAGCTAAGTCTTTGTTATTGTGAAACATTTACAACATGAGCACTACCAACTCAATTTAAACCTCCGACAGAGTCAAACAAATCAACTCACCTTACTAGGACACTCATAAACAAGTTCGTCACACTAGGACTCCCTATCACAACCATCTCTAAAACCTCCTATGGTGCACCTAAGACGTTCCCTCAACCACAAACTTTCTGTCTCTTCATTTCCGCATACTTCAAAAATTTTGGTTCTGTCTCACACATGCCTACAACAGATCTATGTTTCCAGACTTCCCCAAAACCAGCCCAAAATAAGCTCACCCAAATATGTCCACCAAATCCTTCTCAAGGCAACACAAGTCCTCCCAAGTGGAGTGACTTGGATCCTTGATGGAGCTCACCCTCTTCGTCTGCCTCACAACTGCATAGCTCGTCTTGCTCTCATTGTCTTCCAAATCTACCTTCCTTGATTGTGCACCCTTGTTCTCTTATAGGGGCTCCAAAGGTGATTTGGATTATGTTGATAATGAAATGAGATACAAATGAAAATATAGTAGAGAACATAGAAATACAACGAAACCCAACTTCTATTAATGAATAAAATAGAAAAACAATGTAGAACACAAACTAGCTGGAATGGTGGTAGCTTATCTTTGAAGAAGTTAAAATAGTCGGAGATAGTCAGAGATACCTTTGGTACCCTGTAGATATGACCTCCCAAAGTAACAATGAAACTGCAAGGCCAAGACTCATATATAGCGTGATGTTTCCACATATATGATTATCCTAAAATAACATTACAAACTTCAAGTGGAGAAACATCAAATAAGACCTCATCCTTGAAGGTATTGATGCCATAGGATAGGTGACATTAATTCCTGATGCAGATGTATCATCCCCAACTCAACCATCCTATGGTGTATGGTTGTGGGTGTGGCATCATTGGAAAATTAAATCTCTTGACAACCTCGATTGAGATTAGGTTCTTCTGAATCCCACTATCAACAATGAAATGCAGTGGGATCCCCTTTACCCACCTTTGTGAGTGGAAAAGGTGCTCCCCCTCCTTAGGCTCCTCTAGTTCTTCTGTTTGTATCATTGTGGCCACGATGGTAGCAATGGGTTCTTCATCGATGATCTGTTTGCCTTTATTTTTCTCTAAATTAGAGATCAAGTCAGATTCTGATTCTTTTTCTTTGAGCTTGACCACAAATGACTGTTTTGAGTGACATTCATCAGTGTTGTTCCAGGATATTTTTTGGAACTCACACCACTTTCCAATGTATTTCTTAGACTTCCCATCACCCTTCTTATACAGTTGCTTGGAATTATTTTCTTGAGATTGAATTTCCTTTAATTGTCCTTCATTTTGTGAGCTATTGTTTCCTTTGTCATGCTTCTGTTGTGTCATATTTACAAACCTGAATCCCACATACTCCACTCCTTGAATTCCTGCTCAATTTTGAATGCATATCAATAAGTAGCTCCTAGTAAGGATGTTTCCAAGAAATACATCTCCTTTTGAATGTACCTATGCATACCAATATGGTACTTCAAAACCAGACATTTCTTAGAGTCTTTGATATCCAACTTTGAGCGAAATGTATGAAAGATGTTAGTGTACTCCGACGCTGTTTGGTCTCTTTTCTAACGTAGAGTCGTCCATCTCATGTACTGGTCATCAAATTTTCTGACATGGTAGAAATCCTCCTTGAAGGAATCTGCAAAGGCTTCCCAAGTGGGTTATCTCTTGAATGGCATAGATTCATCCACGGTGTACCTCTTCTAGTAACCTTCCCACCATGCTCTGACACAGGGAAGGGATCTAAGGAGCACAAAGGTGATCTTTTCTCTCTTGGAATTTTTTTGGACAAAGTAATAACCTTCTAGAAGATTCAACCATTTTTCTAGAGAATCTACATCTATCTAACCTTCAAATAAGGAGATATCAAAATTTACATGTACCTTGAAGGGTACCACACCTTCAAAATGGATTATTTTTTAATATGCCTTAGCTTCCATCGATAGTTGTTGAAGGATCTGAGTGAAGTTGTCCATCATCTCGTTCCTCTGTCTCACGAGGGATTCCTCGAGAAAAATATTGAAAGGATATCCTACTCCATCATCTCTCTTTTCTTCCACCATGGGAGGTCGCTTGGGTTGGTGAGAGTAGTTATCCTCAAGAGAAACTAGCTCAAGACCCAACTCTCTATAATGTGACCTTATCTGGGACATGCTCCGAGAATCAACAAGGAGTAGATTGCTTTGATAGCACTGATACATATTATGATGAGAATTAAATGAGATATGAATGAAAATATAGAAGACAAAATAGAAATACGGTGAAACCCAACTTCTATTAATGAATAAAATAGAAAAACACTACAGAACACAAATTGGCTAGAATGGTGGTAGATTATATTTGAAGAGAAAGAGATGTTGGCTATGCTTCATTCACAACAAGCTTTACATCATGATCCATTGCATGCTTAAAGGACCTCCTTCACCTCAATTATATATGAGAGATGACAGGAGAATAATTCCCATGATGCATGTGGGATAAATTGGTCTAAGTCTACAAAATTCCATAGGCATGTAAAACACTAGGACTTCCCGGGAGGTTACCCATCCCAGTGCTACTCTATCCCAAGAACACTTAATTGAAAAGTTCGAATGGGATCCAATGCATTGATTATATGTTGTAGGAATGTACATAAGACCACTAGGAAATCATTACATGATGTTTTTTTAATTAACAAATGGATATGGAATTACATTACATTCCCCATCAAAAGGGTGAATATCATGGTTTATCAAAACCATGGGCTCCAAAACATTGATTCAGTGGAAAATGTGGATGGCCATTGAGACACACCTAGATGAAAAGGTCACCATTGTGAACCATCATGTCCTTTGGGAGTGTCACATCCCTTCATGAACCCATGTCCAAATGAACCGTCATGCCCCTTCATAGAACCGATCACCCAAACGAATCATTGCACCCATTTGCGGACCCAGTCGCCCTGTTAAGGTCCTAACCCGCACATAGGTAGATCAATGTATTCGGATGTAATAAAGGTGAATATTAATAAGACCTTTCAATAAAATAGAATAAGGCGGATGTAAGAAGACCTAATAGAAGTTTCCGCTTCTAGAAGGATCTTCCTCTAGATGCTTCTCTTAATAGACATAGTTAGTATAAATAAGGGTCGAGGGTATGAAAA
>ML779028.1:483068-531722 GCA_009831015.1 Picea engelmannii
CCCCCTCGAAGAGGCCTGTGAACATTGCTATCTGATTCAAAGTGCTATTTCTGTTGCTATTTCGTATATCATTTCTGTGTATTGTGAAGATTATGCTGGATATTTGACTGTTATTCTGTCATTTCTAGCATTTCATTTCTGTTTCTGCATATTTTATATATCTGGTATCTTGCACGCCCAAATAAACCCATGCGTTTGTCAACCGTCATGCTCCTTGGGACCGATGCACCCAACCTTGGTGTGCCCCTCATCTTGGTGCACCCTAATCTCTTATTTTCTTCATACTTTGGCAAGCCCCTTGGCACATTCACATGCCCAAGGTGTCCAATTTCCCAACTTGGGTGTTGGATAAACCCCAACTTGAGATATTACCTTGCAGAACTGTTTTGGTGGAACAATAGTCGAAACTACCTCTGGTATCCGGTAGAGATGATCCCCTAGAGTAATAATGAGACTACAGGGTCGAGACTCATAAATATCATGAAATTTTCACATATATGGTTGGCTCAAAGAAACATAAAAAACATTAAGAGGGGAAACATCACACACTACCTCATCCTTGAAGGGATAGGAAAGGTGACACTATTGGATGAAACAAAGATCTCATCCCTGGTGAAGACACCCGATGTTGTATGGATGTGGGTGTGGTGTTGTCGACAACCTCAACTGTTTGACAACCTCAACTGAGATGAGGTTATTATTGATACCGTTATCAACAATGAAATGAAATGGGGTCCCCTTCACCCACATCTATGAATGAAAGAGGAACTCCAGTTCTTCAGGATCTACTGGTTCTTATGGTTTAATTGTTGTGGTCGCAGAAGTAGTAGTGGGGTCTACGTCGATTATCTGTTTGTTTTCAATATTTTTTAGATCAGAATCTGAATTAGGGTTCGACTCCTTGTCTTTGACCTCATCCACCAATGACTATTTAGAACGACATTCATCGGTGTTGTGCCAGACGATTTTGTTGAAGTCGCACCACTTCCCAGTGTCATTCTTCATGTTTCCTTTACCCTTCTTGTCTCGTGTCTTGGAATGGTTGTCTGGTGGTTGTTGATTAAGGCCGTCTTTACCATGCTTTGGCTATTGCGGATTTGCAAAACTGAACTCCCACTTGTTCTAGAGTCTAAATTTATGCTTGATTTTGAAAACATATCGATAGGAAACTCCCAACGATGAGATGTTTAGTAAATCCATTTCGGTTTGGATGTACCTATGCAGACCCCCACAGTATTTCAGAACTAGATGTCGCTTAGAGTCTTTGATACCTATCTTGGTGTGCAAGTTATGGAAAGTATTTGTGAAATTTGGCATTGTTTGGCTCTTCTCTTGCCGAAGTGTGGTCCATCTCATGCACTAGTATTCATAGTTATCAACAAGGTAGAATTTTCCCTTGACAATATCCATGAAAAAATACCAAGTGGGCCTGACCCCATATATTCCATATTATTTTGTGGAAATTTTCTCCAAACAATTTTCCCACCAATGTTTGACATGGGGGATATCCTTGAGGAGTGTGAAGGTGATTTTTTTCGTGTCAGAAATTTTTTGAACAAAGAAATATCCTTCTAGCAGATTTAACCATTTTTCTAAGGCATCCACATCTATCTGACCTTCAAATATGGGAATATCAAAATTAAATTGTACCTTGAAGGGAGAGTTTCCTCCAAAATGGCCACTTGATGAAGATGTTCCTGTTTCTATCGACAAACGATGAAGGATGTGTGAAAAATTCTCCATCATCTCGTCCCTCTATCACGCGAGAGATTTCTCAAGCAATAGGTTAATAGAATATTTTGCTCCACCATTTTTATTTTCTGCCACCATAGAGGGTTTCTTGGGAATACAAGAGCGATTGTCCTCCAAAGAAACAAGCTCGGGTCCCAACTTGCTATACTTAGACCTCATCGGGGACATGCATTGAAAAACGATCAAGAGCAATCTGGTCTGATAACACTGATCCATATCATTTTCAGAACGAAATGAAAGCATAGATATTACATTTAAATACTCGTAAAAATTGCTAGAAATAGAGAGATACAACAATACATGATTTCTATTAATGAAAAAAATGTACAGAGACTGTAAAAATACAAAGTGCAAGACTCGCTAGAATGGTGGCAACTTTATCTCTGAGAAGAGATGTGACGACTACGCTCATTCGCAAGAAGATAATTACAATGAGGCTCTAAAGGCATTTTTATGATAAACATTAATGCCAAAACGGTAGACATAAAAAAACCTAACCCTAGGAGATGAAGCGCCAAAATTCATGTGGGCCCTGTTGGGGTAAGTTAGTACATTAAGTTCCTGGGGTTGTAATGTTTGCATACGATCTCCGTTTTAGGCGTGTGATAGCCCGTTGGAAAGGTATTTTCAAGAAATACGCATTATGCCATCAAAATATAACTTTGTTTATAGTTTGACTATGTAAAGCCAAGAAAACATTGTTTGGATCCCCACAACGACCCTATAAGTACTTAAAGATCCACTGACATAAAAAATTCCAAAATAAGCCAGTTGGAATAGGTGGGAGGACACCAATATCCATATGGATGTTGTGAAAGGATTCAGGACAACCTCGTAAGTGCATAACCCATAATTACAAAGAAATGTCCCCATTACAGAGAAACATGTTAAACTGAAAACTTTCAAGATGAGCCACTTAGAATTTGGAACATGTGGGTGGCCACCAATATCCACCTGGATCAATCCTCCCTCCTTAGGAAGAAATGGTCTCCATTGCATTGAGTGCCCATGGAAGAGAGGAAAGCGTTTTCTAAATCTGAATCTTGGTGAGTTGCGTGCCTTGTTGGAGAAGTGTCGCTGTTTGGTTTGTGGAAGGCTATCACAAACCTGTTGCTAGCGGGTTTGAATATGTTCCACCAACCTATTGTCTCTGGGCTTGACGGAGCATTGTGTAGGAACCATTGTAGGTGAAGAAACAATATCTTCTTTCTCTTGTGCAATCTGCTTCTACTGGATAAAAGGTGTTGAGGCTACAGTGGTTGTAGTAACTTTCTATGCATCCTTTGAATAGACTATAAAGAGGATGAATTTTGCAGTATGAGAGATTACCTTGCGACACTATTTTGGTGGAACAGTCGTTAGAAATACATTTGGTATCCGGTAGAGATGACCCACCAGAGTAATAATGACACTACAGGGTCGAGACTCATAAACAACATGATGTTTCCACATATATGGTTGGCCCCAAAAAACATCACATACATCAAGAGGGGAAACATCACACACTACCTCATCCTTGAAGGGTCAGATTCCATAGGACATATGACACTGCTGGGTGATATGGAAATATCATCCCTGGTGAAGCCATCTGAAGTTGTATGGTTGCGGGTGTGGTGTTGTCAACAACCTCAACTGAGATGAGGTTATTCTAGATACCATTATCAACAATGGAATGCAATGGGGTCCCCTTCACCCACATCTGTGAATGGAAGAGGCACTCCCCTTCTTTAGGATCTACTGGTTCTTCTGGTTTAATTGATGTGGTCGCGAAAGTAGTAGTGGGGTCTGCGTCGATTATCTATTTGTTTTCAATATTTTCTGGATAAGAATTTGAATTAGGGTTCGACTCCTTGCCTTTGACCCCATCCACCAATGACTGTTTATAACGACATTCATCAGTGTTGTGCCAGGGGATTTTTTTGAAGTCGCACCACTTCCCAGTGTCATTCTTCATGTTTCCTTTACCCTTCTTGTCCCATGTCTTGGACTGGTTGTCTGGTGGCTGTTGATTAAGGCCATCTTTACCATGCTTTGGCTGTTGCAGATTTGCAAAACCGAACTCCCACTTGTTCTGGTGTCTAAATTTCTTCTCTATTTTGACAACATATTGATAGGCAACTCCCAATGATGAGATGTTTAGGAAATCCATTTCGGTTTGGATGTACCTATGCAGAGCCCCACAATATTTAAGAACTAGATGTCACTCAGAGTCTTTGATACCCAGCTTGGTGCACAAGGTATGGAAAGTATTTGTGAACTTTATCATTGTTTGGCTCTTCTCTTGCCACAGTGTGGTCCATCTCATTTTCTGGTCTTCATAGTTATCAACAGGGTAGTATTGTTCCTTGAACACATCCAAAAAATAATTCCAAGTGGGCTTGACCCCATATATTCCATATTCCTCTATGGAACTTTTATCCCAATAATTTTCCCACCAATATTTGACATGGGGGAGAGCCTTGAGGAGTGTGAAGGTGATCTTTTCCCTATCAAAAATATTTTGAACAAAGAAATATACTTCTAGCAGATTCAACAATTTTTCTAAGTCATCTGCATCTATATGACCTTCAAATATGGGAATATCAAAATTAACTTGTACCTTGAAGGGAGAGGTTCCTCCAAAATGGTCACTTGATGAATATGTGCCCGTTGCTATTGACAAGCGTTGAAGGATGTGTGAAAAATTCTCCATCATCTCGTCCCTCTGTCGCGCGAGAGCTTGCTCAAGCAACATATTAATATAATATTCTGCTTCATTGTTTTTCTTTTCTACTGCCATAGATGGTTTCTTGAGAATGCGAGAGTGATTTTCCTCAAGGAAAACAAGCTTGATACCCAACTTGATATACTCGGACCTCGTCGAGGACATGAACTGAAAAACGATCAAGAGCAGCCTGCTCTGATACCACTGATCGAATTATTTTCATAATGAAATGAAAGCAGAGATATTAGAATGAAATACTCATAAAAATTTCCAAAATAGAGAGATACAACAATACATGATTTCTATTAATGAAATAAATGTACAAAGACTGTAAAAATACAGAGTGCAAGACTTGCTAGAATGGTGGCATATTTATCTCTGAGAAGAGATGTGATGGATATGCTCATTCACAATAAGATGATTACAATGAGGCTATGAAGGCCTTTTTATGATAAACATGAATGCCAAAACCCTATACATTCAAAAACCTAACCCTAGGAGATGAAGCACCAAAATTCATGTGGGCCCCGTTGGGGTAAGTTAGTACATTAAAATCCCGAGGTCGTAAATTTTTCATACGATCTCTGTTTTAGGCATGTGATAGCTCGTTGGAAAGGTATTTTTGAGAATGACACATTATTCCATTAAAATTTGACTCCGTCTACAATTTGATTATGGAAAGCCAAGAAAACACTGTTTAGAGCCCCAAAATGGCCCTAGAAGTACATAAAGATGTACTAACATGAAAAATTCCAAAATAAGCCAGTTGGAATAGGTGGGCAACCACTAATATCCATATGGATGTTGTGCAGGGCTTCAGGAAAACCCTGTAAATGTAGAACCTGTTAGCACCGCCATTTTTCTATTCAATTAGAGTCAGTTTTAGTCGAGTCATGGCCCATGTGTCCAAGCATGTGAGGTCAGGTACGTAACAACAAAGGGGTCGAATTCAATAGGTGGCCGATTGGCTCTTGGAGTCGGGAAGGGATGTTAGATTCTAAACATGCATAAATAAATACGAGTTTGTTCCCAAAGAGTCGGGTCCTGTCAAAAGGGGAGTTTCTACGTGCCCCAGGTCTAGGCAAGTTGTTAATAGAAGTCACATCGACAAGTGCAGTAACCATTATCGACTCATTATGAAGGCCAGAATAATGAAAAATCATGACGTTCAAATCATGTATGCTCTACAACCCTTATCAACTGTACTTTACATGTGCAAATGTGCTATGGAAAATCTGCAGTCTATTTTGAAACATCTAGTCACCATGAATTCAATGTTCCTTGGCATGTTTCCTCCTCCCGCCTGCTCAGTTATAAATTCCAGATGCTTTGCACACTTTCTATTCGCAAATTAGGTTTATGCATTGTTTCTGATCTCTTCTCGCAAGCCCAGGTTGATCGAATTTTCCACCTTGGGCCTTTGCTAGATCCACCGTGTGAAAGATAAATACGGGTTGCACCATGGAAACCTCCCAAAATGTAAGAAAGGGCATGCGAAGTGGAAAAAGTGCTAGGTCCAAGCCCCAAAGTGACTAGGATCCGTTCTCACTCACAACAAGCACCCCCAAGGATCTAAAGGGAGTTTTACCTTTTCTCACAAAAGCAAAGATACCAAACCACTCAGAGCTTGGAGTGGAAGAAGCTGCACAGGAAGGAAAGATTTTATAAGCCCTTTCCCCCAACAACAGATACCTCAAAGAAGGGGCAGGCCAAGGAAGAACAAGGAATTTAGGGAAACCTAAGTCCCGAACAACCTGCGTGCAAGATTGGCTGCCGAAGAATTACTTATGCATGTTATTCGGCTGGAACCTGTCGAAGGTACAAGCTGAGGAAGCAGGAGCAGAATGAGGAGGACATTTTTTGTGGGAACTATTGTTCGAGATCCATATCAACAAGTGAAACATGCACAACTCACTATCGCCGAACTTTAGCAGGAAAATAGGGAACTGAGATAACAGTTAGTAGCAAAGACCCTTGAAATGTCAGCATCGCAAGGCCGTGAAGGAAATGTGACGTGGCTCAAGATACAACTCAGAGAGGTGCATGATGAAATCGTACAACTGCACAAAACACAAAGGCTATCAGAAGAAAGGAATGCGAAGCATTTCAGAGAATGTGAAGCGACCGAGGAGAAATTCCGTGTAGCTCTTGCCAGCGCATAGAAGAAACATGATTAATTGAATTCATTTTCGTATCATCAAACAGAGCGTGGAACTTAAAATTTTTGAAGGAGGCATCGCCCTTATATGATTTTTTCTTTTTGGTAACGGTCATGATAGACATCAGCCACTCGCCGCGCACACACCCCAACAAATCAACGTGCGACATAAATCAAGGCCATTACAAATAGATGGCGGGAGCCTGTCATAATACTTGATCATTTAGATATATCGTCGAAGGAAGTATTTGAGACATCATTCTCCCCATGACGAGACCTTGTTGATAACCAAATCCTCGTGGCAGAACACAAGCAATCATGATGCGACTAGATGCAGTTGTTTTCTATTTTTTGGAAAGGCACCATGTGAAGAGTCATTTAGCATAGAACAATCAGTTTCCTAAATTCTAGGGACAATAGCTAGAGAGCAGGGCAACCCAAGAGGCGCCCTTGCCTATATATTTTGTCTTTTCAATGTAAGCCGGGTTGGTTGGAAAAATTAGTATAGACAGTGACTATTGAATATAGTTTGATCTCGATCAAAACTTAATGAAAAAGTGCTAAAGCTTTGATGAAAATATTCTAATTGTAGCAATTGGATGTATTGTTTCCGTTCTTTTCATACGTACTTCTTGTTTTCTTTGTTCATATCTTTTTCTGTCTGAATCAAAATGAAGTTTTGAACCTGGGATTAACTGCACAATGCCCCTTGTTCATTCCATTTAGACAAAACGTATTTCCTCTAAAGTTAACTCTGAATTCATCCTCAAAGGTGCTCCGAGTTTCTTCATGTGTTTTATTTCCGCCGCACACAACGATTTTAAACTGAAGATTGTTGTTTGCTTAGCCTTTTTCCTCTCAAGTTCAGTCACTGATTCATTTGTTTCCATCGTTTCCTTAAATTGATTCCATGGCCCATGGTCTTACTCTCTTGCGCAAATAGAACCAAAACTTATTATTTGACAATATTAAATCTAGCTGACAGTTTAAAGCCATATCCTGTATCGAGACAAAGTCTCCCGAGAGAGCCCTCTCCAGGTGTGAAAGGCTAGTTTTGGGTCTCAAAGTTGGTTGAAATAGTTACCTCTATCGTCCGTTTATCATCAGAACAAATTTACAAAGTGCTAACATTTCGGTGTCGTTGTCGGGGATAGAATTGAATAAAGTTTCCCTGGGAAAATGACTAATGTTGTAGTTTGACCCCTGAGGGTGATAGAGGGACAAACATCTAGACTAGATGAAACCTTTACCCTGGTGACTCCAGTAAAAAAGACCAGTAGCACCAAGTAGCATGATTCAGGAACCTTGGCTCCGAAGACGATCTATATCAGAGCAAATCCTGACCCAAACCCTGTAGAGATTGTGTGCGACCCCGAGAAACTTATGTGCAAGACTAGAGAGAAAGCACCAGATCTGATCTATTACATGGACATAATCCTATCCTTACCCAAAGACGACACGCAAAACATTGATGACCTTGATTTTGACGCATTGTTTGAGAAAACCCTGTTCAGGTCTAAGTCAAAAACCAACTTAGACGAGATAGTCTTTGACCAGAAGAGGTTCCAAGATATGATGCCTAAAAATATCCCCCAAATCCCTAACCATCCTAGATCCATGGACACCATATTTTCTCCCCTCATTCTATCATCCCAGCTGCATGATTTTCCCCAAAATTGCAGCCAGAGGATTAATCTCTACGATGCTGAAGGGAAAGTTTCGGCCCATATGCATCTGTATTGGTTAAACGATTTTGTTGACCTAGAGGAGGTAGAATATGTAGACGCAAAAATGTGGTTGTTCGTGCAGATACTTTCAGGGGAGGTGAGGAAATGGTTCAAATCCCTCACGGATGCAACCATTCAAGACTTCGCCGCATTCAAGACGTCTTTCATTAATAGGTGGGGAGACAAGAAGAACCCCTTGTAGTTGTTAACCCAGTACAATAACATGAAGAGGGTGCCGGAGGAGACGGTGCAAGAATTCTCAGACCATTTCATGAATGTTTATAATTTGAATCCTGCAGAAGTACAACCACCCCCTAGGGTTGCACACTTGCGACACATCGACTCCTTCAACAACGATTTCGCCTTGTTGTTGAGAGAGAGAAGATCAAAAAATCTAGATGCAATGATGAGAGACACAATCGAAGTCGAGGTAAATATGATGGCATCGGGAAATATCAAACAAATATTCAAAAGAGGCGATAAGAAACACTAAGGAGACGCACAACCATCGACATCTCGATCCTTGGATGACAGGTTCAACTTGATGATGAAGACGATGGAGAAAATTATGGAGAGAATGTCCATGGGAAATAGACCTGCCACCCAAGAATAACATGACCCCTAGCCTAGAAATTAGAACCTCATAAGGGGTCAAGTTCCTCAGATCAGATAGAGGGAACAAAGGGAGCAGAGAGAGAAGGGTGACTAGCAGACAAGGCCTCCGTTCCAAAACAACTACGTGGACAAAGACTTCGATTAGATGTTCGAAGACCAAATGTGTTTTTGCGATGAAAATAACCTACACGTGTTTTTGAAAAAGGGAGAGCATGATCAATACATGAGAAAAAATGATGATATGATACTTGAGACAGATGGCGTGCTGTCCTAGGAGACAAAAGAGTTCATAAAAGATTATCAGAACACCATCATGTAGTTTCAAAAGAAATATAACTTTAGGAGCAAGGAGGCGTCTATCGAGCCTCAGAAGACAAATCCCATAAGGAAACCTTCGACAGATACCCTTTCCACAAGACGATTGAAGATGGAAAACCTAAACAAGGATGCAACTGAAAAGGCGAAGTCAAAGGAGGAGGACCCAAGGAAAGCATTGGAAACAGACCGAGAAGTCTGTGGGAAAGAGGTAGAGAAAGTCTGTCCCCCTTTTGTTGGAGTTACTTCACACACACCTAGGATTTTTTTTTCCTAAGGTTTTTATTTGTTTATTATTCATAATTAG
Source organism: Picea engelmannii (assembly GCA_009831015.1). Lineage (NCBI taxonomy): Eukaryota > Viridiplantae > Streptophyta > Pinopsida > Pinales > Pinaceae > Picea > Picea engelmannii. Next base: position 492,647 of record ML779028.1, read on the forward strand.
TCGTTATCCAGTCTCCTATATTTTAGGAGAGAATATTCCACCTGGAAAATATTCTCTTTCAGTTGACACTTCAGTTTGACTAGTTGAGTTGAGTTTAGATGTTGCATTGGGATCATTACCATGCAACATTGGGATCATCACCATGCTAATTATAACTTGCCTTGGTATCATCACCAGAGTGACGCATTATCCTTGATTCCCTAATTTAACTCCTCACTACTTTTTGTTCAATCAGTTAACTGAAGACTAGTTGACTAGTTAACTCAACTAGGTGGCAGTTCACTCCCATAACTGCCTAAGAGACTAGAATAGGTGGAAGTTCACTCCCGTAACTGCTAGTGTGTGTCCAGATCACTCTAGACCACCAATATGGCGACTTGGTTCACCTCAAGTTGAACTCATTGAGTTATACAGAGTATATCATGTGTAAATTATTCATTATTCAGAACGGTTAATAAGAATTCTTCCATTCTTTCTTTCCTTCTTCTTCTTTCTTAAATTCTCTCTGAAAATGTGTGTGGTATTTTCTAGCTAGATCAACTCTGTGTAGGTTCAACACATTTACATGGTATCAGAGCCGATGGACTGCTAATCAAAAGCTACACCAAAAAATTTTGCAGGTACAAAAGATTGAAGACAGTGGAAAAATGGAATTCTAAAAAGAATTCATTCTTACACCTTACAACTATTTTGCATGGAAGGAGAAAATATCCATACATCTCTGATCCAGAGGGTTGTACAGGTTAACCATGAATACAGATACATATCCGACATCAGCCATAGAAAAATCCAAGTACTTAAATCGCATGGATGAGGCACTCGGAACAATTTGCAGTCTTATTTCTCCCAATCTTATTTTTCACATATCTTCCTGTAAGACTCCCAATGAAGCCTGGAAAATATTGGAAGGGATCTTTGGAAAATAGGATGATATGAGGGGACAAATGATGGAGGTGGATCTGCTCACATTGGATCCAAAAATCTTTGAAAATATCCAAGATTTCTTTACAAAATTCAAGGATTTACTGTCGCAACTCAAAGCTTGCGGGGTTGATAAATCGACGGAGGAGAAACAAATGGTTCTCACCATTCTCTCCAAGATTGGACCTGAATTCTATGTATGCGTATCCACATTCCATACTGTCAGATTCACCTCTGGAGCCACCTGGAATATTCCCTCTCTTGAGGACTTTATCGAATCCCTGACACAAGAGCAAACCAAGCTCATCAACATGGGCACAGTCAAAGGGCCAAGGGCGCATGCATTCACTGTGCATGATAGAAGCCACAAATATCAGAAATTTAAAGATAAAGATAAGTAGAAATATCATGAACTTACGAAGAAGGAAGGGTACACAAAACCCTTCATCGATGCCTCCAGATCCAAAGGAGAAAAGAGAAGAAAAGGAGAGAAATGCACATATTGTCAAAAAGGGTTCCATTTGGAACCTACATGCATGCAAAAATAGATAGATCTGATGTCTCAGATACTTCAGCAAAACAACCTTGGAGATCACATCCCTGAGGGTGCAAATAAGAAGAAGCCAGAATACCTGAATTCCAAGAAAGGCAATTCTATCCATGCCTTGATTTCCATCAACTCCTCTCCCGATGCTTGGACCGTAGATTCAGTAGCATCACATCACATGGCTGCCTCAGAAGCAGTCTATTCTTCATTGGATGGATGCAAACTTCCTCCTATTCTGATGGGGGAAAACTCTTCTGTCGAAGTCACCGGCAAAGGAAGGATTGAACTCACCAATGGAAGCTTCGAGAACGTGTTGCATGTTCCCAATATTTCTGTCAACCTTCTCTCTATGTATCAGATGATGAATTCTGGCACCGGAAAGAAAGTCATATTCACACAAAATTCTGTGGACATCTATGACATGAAAACCAACTCCAAGGTTGCTACTGGTGAATTAAATCATCAGTCTAGATTGTATACATTTTCTGAATTCATTGAACCTGATTCTTCTTTATTGCTTACTCATGTTGATGAAAGTAGTAGGATATGGAACGAAAGGTTTGGAAATTTGAATTTTAGATACATGCAACAGCTTAGCAAGCACAAATTAATTGATGGTCTACCAGAAATCCATTTCTCCAAGGGAGTATGTGAGGGATGTGTTCTCGGAAAACACCCTCAAGAGAAATTCGACAAGGGAAAGTCTCAACGAGCTTCCACACCTTTAGATCTGATCCACAGTGACCTCATGGGTTCTTTTCTGCATCCATCGATCATAAAAGTGAGGTTTTTTCTCATTTTTGTTGATGATTTCTCACATTTTACATGGATCTACTTTCTCAGGCAAAAATCCGAGGTCTTTCAACACCTCAAAGATTTCAAAGCTTTGGTTGAGACACAATCCGGAAAGAATATCAAAGTCCGAGGGAGAGTATGTGAATCATGAGATCAAAAATATTTTCCATGAGGCAGGGATTTAGTCGCAACATACAGTTCCCTACACTCCGCAGCAAAATGGAGTTGCTGAGCGGAAAAACCGATCTCTAAAGGAGATGGCATCTTTCACGTTGCATTCAAAGTCACTACCACAGAGACTATGGGCTGAAGCACTTAACTATGCAACATAAATACAAAACAAATATCCCCATAGATCTGTCAAGGATAAGACCCCCTACGAGGCTTGGAGCGGCCTCAAACTAGAAGTGGTCCACTTTCGCATTTTTTGTTCACGTGCATGGGCACGGATTCCCTCTGAAAAGAGGAAGGCACTTGATCCATAGAGCAGTGAGTGCATTTTTGTTGGATACCCCGACGGTGTGAAGGCATATCGACTTATTGATCTTTCCTTGGACCGACTCATCATTGAGCGTAGTGTCCAATTTGAGGAAAGTGTCTCGCATGTACCTCAACATCCACATGCAGACACCTTTACTCTTCCACCTGTCCGAGATGATGAGCATGCACATGCCGACTCTTATTCAGACGAGAGTTCTGATTCATTGGACTCAGAGGATTCAGAATCAGAGTCAGTACAATCAGATGCAAAGTCATAGCATCCAGATGTAGTTGCAGAGTCAGAGTAGAGGCCCAAGTGGGCACAAACTACTCTTCAAGATGTAGGGGATCTCGTAGGTGATACAGTCGATACTAGGAGGAATCGATATGATTTCGAGGAGCCTCCTATTGCACTCAATACCACTGAACCATTTCCTTCCAGGCATATTTTCTTGGTTCAGTCTTCAGATCCACAGTCTTATGGCGAGGCTGCTAGAAATCCCTTTTGGGAATCCGCCATGCAGGAGGAGTACAACTCCCTCCTCGAGAACCATACTTGGGATCTGGTTCCCCTTCCTTCTGGGAGGAAACTTTTCAGATGCATATGGGTCTATAGGACCAAGAGCACAACGGATGGACAGATCAGCAGATACAAAGCCAGGCTTGTCACCAAAGGCTTTCAACAGGTTCATGGTATTGACTATGATGAGACCTTCGCTCCAATATAAAAGATGGATTCCATTCGATTGGCCCTTGCCGTTGCAGCAGCCAAGGGATGGGAAGTCCATTAGATGGACATGAAGAATGCATTTCTTCATGACGATCTCTCTGAGGAGATCTACATGGAGCAACCCCAGGGATTTATGCAGGACTCATCTTTGGTCTATCGACTGAAGAAGTCACTTTATGGCCTCAAACAGGCTCCCAGGGCATGGTATGCCAAGATGGAATCCTACTTGTTGTCACATAAATTTGTATGTTGTAAATCAGACCCGAATGTATACATGCTTTGGATGACTGATTCACTTCTACTTTTAGTTATGTATGTCGATGATTTGCTGATCACCGAGTGCTCGACTTTAGCGATTGCTGCAGTCAAGAGGATTCTACATGATGGGTTTTTTATGACGGACATGGGTCCACTACACTTCTTCCTTGGAATTGAGATCAGTCAGGATGCATCATGCATCAAACTATCTCAAGACAAGTATGCACGAGATCTCCTTAAGAGATTTCACATGAAAAAATGCAAGTCTGCTCCGACTCCTTTCCTATCAGGAGTCAAATTTGAGGATGGCGGGGAGACTCCACTGGTTGAAAACACATTGTATAGATAGCTAATGGGGAACTTGTTGTATCTCACACACTCCAGACCAGACCTCTCATATGCAGTTGGCATAGTTTACAGGTTCATGCAAGAGACGCATGAGCTACATTGGAAAGTTGCAAAGCATATCCTTCGATACGTACAGGGCACCATCTTCTTTGGGATTCATTATGCAATAGACTCTACATTAGATCTCATTGGGTTTACTGATTCCAATTGGGTTGGCGATAACATTGATCGCAAGTCCACATCTGGTTACTCACTTAGTCTTGGTTTTGTGCCTATCTGTTGGTTGAGCAAGAAGAAATCTAACATTGCTCTATCTTCAGCCAAGGCAGAGTACAAATGGGTATTTAACATAACCATTTAGGTTATGTGGCTACAACATTTTCTCACTGAGTTGGGAATTCAGTTTCATCGACCGATCATCATCTGGTGCGACAACTAGAGCACTCTGAAGTTCTACAGAGATCCATTTCAAAGGCAGTGGACGAAGCACATCGAGATCCACATGCACTACATCCGAGACTTAGTACACAAGGGTATCATCGACTTACAGTCCTGTCCTTCAGTAGAACAGGCGACAAACATTTTCACCAAGGCCTTCACTGAGTAGAAATTCCATTCTCTGTGAGGTCGTCTTGGAGTGAAGGACACAATTGCCTAGCAACTGTAGTTCTTCTTTTTCCATACATTGTACCTTGAGGGTGGAGTTTTCCCATGAGATTTTCCCTCTTTCCTCACTTTATTTTCAGTGTATCTTTTGTACTTGGGTACCTAACATGGCCTCGTTGCCGGGACCCAATATTTATTTTCACCATAGTGATGTTCAGGGGGGGTGTTGGAGTTACTTCACACACACCTGGGATTTCTTTTTCCTAAGGTTTTTATTTTTTTATTAGTCATAATTAGTCATTATCCAGTCTCCTATAGTTTAGGAGAGAATATTCCACTTGGAGAATATTCTCTTTCATTTGACACTTCAGTTTGACTAGTTGAGTTGAGTTTAGATGTTGCATTGGGATCATCACCATGCAACATTGGGATCATCACCATGCTAATTCGACCTTGCCTTGGTATCATCACCAGAGAGGCACATTAGTTTTGATTCCCTGATTTAACTCCTCACTACTCTTTGTTTAGTCAATTAACTGAAGACTAGTTGACTAGTTAACTCAATTAGGTGGCAGTTCACTCCCATAACTGCCTGAGAGACTAGAATAGGTGGTGGTTCACTCCTGTAACTGCTGGTGTGCATCCATTTCACTCTAGACCACCACTATGGCGACTTGGTTCACCTCAATTCGAACTCATTGAGTTATATCGAGTATATCATGTATAAATTATTCATTATTCACAATAGTTAATGAGAATTCTTCCATTCTTTCTCTCCTTCTTCTTATTTCTAAAATTCTCTCTGCAAATGTGTGTGGTATTTTCTATATAGATCAATTCCGTGGAGGTTCAACACATTTACACCTTTTAACTTTGAGCATGAAATGGCTAAAATAAAAATATATGTCCCGTTCAATGAACTTATCAGAAAGGGTGAGTATCAAGAGCAGATTATTAAAATGCTAAAAATGGGAGGGACCCCCGATAATTTGAACATCCAAGACGATCACCCTGCTATTCTGTTTGGTCTGCACGTTGAGGAGAAAATTGATACTGAGGACGTTCCCCCGTTCTATGTCAGTCTAAAAATCTGTCACATGACCTTGCATAATGCCATGCTGGATTTAGCCGCGTCACACAACCTCATGCCAAAGGTGATCATGGATGATTTGGGTTTGGACATCACCAGGCCCTACAAGGACCTTTTTTCTTTTGATTCAAGGAAAGTCAAGTGTTTGGGTCTCATCAAGGACCTGGTCGTGTCACTGGCCCAAATTCCTGTGAAGAACATGGTTATGGATGTGTTCATGGTAGACATACCCCCAAAGTTTGGCATGTTTCTTTCCAAGTCATGGGCTACGACGTTGAAGGGGACTCTGCAAATGGACATGTCATATGCCACCATTCCTATATTCAGCCAGTATAGACAAAGAAGTGCTGCTGAAATACATGGTAAGCAATAATACACAGCCAAATAACTATCCTATCTACTCTGTCAACACTAAGGTTGGTTCCTCCATATTCTAAAATGAATTGAGCTTTGAGGAGAAAGAGCCGACAACCATCATGAAAACTAATGAGGAAACCACGCGAAAAGCAATAGAGTGCACCGACACAAAGAAACATGTGAAGAATGATATATGGAACATGAGTTTCGATGGCATGGTCAGTATGGAAGGAGCAGGGGTCAGTGTATGGGTAAACCCCCCCGAGGTGGGAACAAAATTGTGCTCGTACAAGCTCGTGTTCGAATGCACAAACAACATGGCCGAGTATGAGGCACTAATTTTGGGCCTGAAGGTTTTGGAAGAATTAGGTGCGAAGAGGATAGAAGTGTGTAGAGAATCCGAGCTGGTTATAAAATAGGTGAAAGGCATATATCAGTCCAGACATCCTAGGATGAGAGCATACTGAAACTTTGCACTGGACCTCCTCGAAGAATTATCAGAGTATGACCTATCTGCTATCCCAAGGGGGAAAAATTAGATCGTTGATGCGTTGGCCACCTCAGCCTTGATTTTTAAAATTACCATCTTCCGAAATAAAAAATATGAGATCGAAGTAAAACACAGACCGATAGTGCCTGATAATATCAAATATTGGCAGGTGTTTGAGGATGACAAACAGGTGGAGAGATTTCTCCAAATGAGTGACAAGTTTGCTAACATAAACATTGATGAAGAGTGCTGTTGCGATGAAGATGGGAGCACATATGCACACAACGATGGAGACCCTTTCCAGAACTAGATAGAGGGAAGGGACATAGTACAACTGAAAAATAGCATCATCCCAAAGGGGTTAGTTCCATTGGAAAATTTGTGATGAGAATGACGTGGCTAGAAATCCCAAGATCATTGCAAATGACAAGGACGTTGAAGACTGGAAGATTGGGACTCAGGAGAACCCAAAAAATAATCAAATTGTCAAAAACGCTCAGCCCAGAGGTCAAACAAGACTACATCAAGCTCATGAAGGAATTTCCTGATGTTTTCGCTTGGAGTTATGATGACTTGAAGGTGTATGACACTAAAGTGATTCAACATGTCATCCCTCTCAAAGAAGACCAGAGGCCTTTCAAACAGAAGCTGCGATGGATAAATCCCCTACTGCTACCACTAATTGAAAAGGAGGAAAATAAACTCTTCGAATCTAAGATTATCATTTCTTTAAGGTTTTCTAAGTGGGTGGCCAACTTGGTACCTATTAGAAAAAAAAAGTGGTGAAATAAGATTGTGTGTGGATTTTCAAAAATTAAACAAAGTGTACCTCAAGGACCACTATCCGCTCCTTAAAATGGATTATATCCTGCAAAAGGTAGTGGGGTACCAGAAGATGTCCATGCTGGACAATTTTTTGGGTTATAATTAGATCATGGTCCACCCGAATGACAGGGAAAAGATGACTTTTACGACACCATGGGGGACGTTCATGTATTCCAAGATGCCTTTCGACCTGATGAATGCCGAAGCTACTTTCCAGAGGGAAATGGAAATAATATTTGCTGATGAAAAGGAAACGTTTATTGTGATCTATCTAGACGACATCACGGTATACTCTGATTCCGATGAACAACACCTCGAACATATGAAGAAAGTTTTCCAGAAGTGCAGGAAATTTGACAGATCACTGAATCTGAAAAAGTCACATTTTGGGATGCAAGACGAGAAGTTGTTGGGGCACATCATCTCGAAGGAGGGAATTAAGATAGACCCCAACAAAGTTGAACGAATCCTGAAAATTGGCACTCCGCGCAGTAATAAGGAGGTGCAATCTTTCCTGGGAAAGGTAAATTTCTTGAGAAGGTTCATCCTGAACTTGGCAGAAATTATAAAACACATCACCTGCATGATCAGAAAGGGGAACGAGATCAAGTGGAACCTGAAAGCTAGGAAATCATTTGAGGATATCAAGATAGTGCTGACTAAAGCTCCCGTGCTGGCCAGTATAGATTTCACAAAGGAATTCATCTCGTTTTCATTCACCTCAGAGCATACGTTTTCTAACGTATTGTTACAAAAAAATGGGCACAGCTTAGAGAAACCCATAGCCTATTTCAGTAGGAAACTGAGGGATTCTCCACTAAGGTAAGACATTATGGAGAAACAAGCATACACCTTAGTGAAAACCCTAAAGGAGTTCATGACGTACATATTACACTCCCATGTTATCACTTATGTGACAAACAACTCAGTCAAGGATATCCTGCCTCAACCAGACCCTGAGGGGAGAAGGGGAAATTAGGTAGCGGCCATGCTGGAATACGATCTCGAAATCAAGCCAACAAAGTTGATTAAAGGTTAAGGTCTTGCAAAGATGATGGTGCAGCCAAACTGCGACGCTGTGGGGATCAACTTCATCACTGATCTATCAGAGAATCCTCAGGAAGAAACAACTGCGCATGTATCTCAAGATTTTGTCGATTCGCCATGGTATACAGACATCATTTATATGCTAAGGAACCTACAAGCCCCTCTGGGTTTAAGTAAGACCAAGGCCAGATTTCTAAAGCTCAAAGCGGTTAAGTTCTGCATCCTAGATAGTTCACTATACTGGAAAGATCCTGAAGGGATATTGCTGAGTTGTTTGCTGGAAAACGATGCGAAACGAGCCACCGAAGAATTCCACAAAGGTGATTGTGGAGGACACCACTAGTGGAAAACCACCACGCAAAAAATCCTAAGAGAGGGTTACTATTGGCCTACAATATTCACAGACGTATACAAAGAAGTTTCCAGTTGCCACGAGTGTCATATTTTTGATGGAAGAAGAAAGCTGCAACCCATGCCACTAAAACCAATCTCAGTTGAAGAACCTTTCATGCAGTGGGGTTTGGATTTCATAGGGGAAATAAATCGTCCATCCTTGACGTAGCACAAATGGATACTCATGGCCACAGACTACTTCACGAAATGGATAGAAGCAATCCCCACAAAGCAAGCTACCAACACAGTCATCATCCAATTTCTCGAGACAAACATCTTGTCGAGATTCGAATGTCCCGTCAAGATCATAACAGACAATGAGGCTGAATTCAATTTCAAGAATATGGATAAGTTTTTCCAAGATTACAATATAACCCTGTGACATTCTATAGTGTATTACCCACAAGGAAATGGGTTAGAAAAATCTTCAAACAAAAGTCTGATCAGGATCATCGAAAGACTCTTGCAAGACAACAAGAAGGCATGGAATAAAAAGATTATTTACGCATTATGGGTAGACAGGGTCACCACCAAGAAGTCCATCTCGACCTTGCCATTCCAAATCGTATATGGCGCAGACACGATTTTCCCTACCTCACTGGGATTTCCCGTGAGGAAGTTGCTGCAAGAACAGAAGGCCGGACCAGATGACACACAGAGGAGAATAAATCAGCTGATTCACACATAGTAGATGAGGGAGTAGGTGTACAATCGATCACAACTCCACCAGGAAAAGATGAAGAAAACCTTCGACAAGCATTCTAAGTAGGAGGAATTTCAGGTGGGGTAGTTGGTGCTAATATGGGATGCGAGTAATGAAGATAAAGGAAAGCACGAAAAAATCTACCACTTTTGGATGGGTCCATTAAGAGTCAACGCATATCGTGGGAGCAACGCTTATTTTCTAGGAGAACCAAATGGAGAGTGCCTTGGTTGGGGGCCTATAAATGATAGGTTCCTCAAACGCTATCTGATGCAATAAATTCCATTTTAAGTCACACACCATTGTAAATAATCGTTTAGTTTTTGCGTCGAGTCAGTAGGTCAGCAACAAATTGAAGCTCGAAGTGAAGGCCTTGAGTTTATGCTGAATTTTTTAGAAATTGCGTTGATAGGTTTAGGTTGTGTTTTGTTTTTCATATTTCAGTGCATGAAAGTTGAATAAGGCCCAATGGTCAGGCACCTAGTCTACTATTCTTTGCTACCTCGCTGAGAGGATAACATCCCCGTTGGAGCCAGCTGTTAGCGTCGCCAATTTTCTCTTCAATTAGAGTCGGTGTTGGCACAAGGGAAGACCCAAGGTTCAATGATTCAACATCGCACCAACAAAACTCTAACTACCAGCCCTTTCAGTAACACCTGTGAAGCAGATGAAGTCTCACCCGAGGTAGAGGCAGGGGGGGTTGCAGGACTCAGGTGTCTGCAACCAGGTTGGGACACAGATATGTGATTACAACACTTGACAAAGTACTTAGCCAATAATATTCATTAGTTCATGAGTCTTATTCACATCACAGATTAAACTCTAATTACACATCAACCCAGTAGCAACCAAGATAAAGTACTTTACATAGCATTAGATAACATTCGTCATACATAAATCACTAAGCATCCATGGATATATCTATCATACATCAATATCAGTGCACTAAGTAGATCAATACATAAACAACATGAACAACATCGCACAAAGCACATAAGAACAAATGATATACGTGGTTCTCCCCAGTGTGGGGCTATGTCCACCAACTTCTTCTTCTTCTTTATTAGTCTTGAAGCTTTCTACATTCTTGTGGTCCCGTGCACAAAGCCACAGAGCCAAGCTTCACACTGGATATGTGATCTTCACACAACGCACTAGATCCACCTTTCCCAAAATTAGGTCAAGGCACAGAGCCAACTCCTTCCTAGCACAAAGCCTCTTACAATCACTTGCACTTATCTTTGCAAGTCCTAACACATTCTAATACAAATCCAATACTTCTTGCACTAAGACAAAACCAACTCAAAACAACACTTAGCTAGAACTAATTCTTACATCACTTAGCTACTTATTTATACATTTACAAAGAGTCCTAATCATGGGTAAACCCATGGGCCAACATCCCTTAACCCATTACATAAATCCTAAAATCCCAAAAATCTTGCAAAACAAGTGAGGTCCCGCAATCTCAGTGCTGCTTGGGTGCTCCATCTTTGACCAGCCTGTCGAAGTCCCAAAAATGGTCAAACACGACCAATGTTTCCTCAAAACTTGGTCGAGTGCCAACAGGCCCCCAACACTCACCTGTGACTCGTCCCGAGTCACTTAGATCTGGGAAATAATGCTTCGAAGGGCTCAAGATTTGCTTGAGATGCTTCGACTTGTTATTTTTCTAGAGCCTCCTGCTTGGTGAATTCCTGAATCATTTTCTATGTAACAGGCCCTTCCAGGCACTGTTCCATTGTTGTAACTACTTGTTCCAGCTGTGAGCCTTGTCCCTCAATCTCTTAAAAAATCGTGCAGGCTTCATCCTGCACCGACTATAGTCTCTGTGTCACTTCCATGACTTTGCTCTGGATAGCAGTTATCTGCTACTAGATTGCGTGCTTCTTCTGTGATCTCTTCATCTTCTCAACAACAATAAGCAACTTCATTTGTGCTTGTATGGTGGACGCCTGATACTTTTCCTCCTAGAGTTGTGCCTCCAGTTTCCTTAGCTCTGGATCATCTGCAAGGCGCTCATAGGTCTATGCACTTCGATCACTCAGCTGCTTACACTCAGAGGTGAGTGCCCTGATCCTTTCTACTATGCTCTTGGTGATTTATTCCCTCTGATCATGCACTTCTTATGGAGTGCTCGGTACTGCTTGAAGTTATAACTCCGTTACTCTTGCTTGAAGCTGTTGAATGACCTCAGCAAGCTTCCCCACTTCCATCTGGGTTGATTCTTATTCCTCCTATGCCAAGACTGGCACAAAGCAAAGTTCTTTAGTCACTTCCTCTTTGACCATAGTCTGCTCTGCGAGCAACTAGTCTTTCTCTTTCTGCATCGTTGCTTTTTCTTCCTCGAACATTGCCCGAATTTCATCTTTCTCCTTCTGCGCAACTCAAAGTTGCTCTAAGACCTCCTCCTTTTCTTGCTTCAAGGATTTTGTATCCCTCTCCTTTTCTTCATGGGCTCGCTGAAGTCAACCCTCTGTTACATATGGTAGCCTTCGTAATTGGGTAGGCTCATCCCCCAATTTTTCAATCTTGGACGAAGGAGGCGCAGTAGGTACTGCGCGGCTTGAATAAATGGCTTGGTGTGTGTCTCTGAGCTCCTTCTCTATTCTTTCATACAATGTTTCTTGCTTTTCTCCACATCTCTACAGGATATCTTCTGAAGCATCTTCTACGACTATGATGATGAGATCGACATCATCCACTTTGAGCACATTCTTTGACTGTGGTTTATTGGTGCAGGCCTTCTTTCTTGCCGAAGTTTTCCTTGGGCAAAACCTTCCTCTTGTGTGATGTTTCTGCTGTGGTGAGGGGATCCTTTGGCGGTGTAAATTCACCTTTTTCTTATTTGTCTCCTTCTTCCCCTCCTTCCTCTTGGTTCACTTCGTCTCCTCCTCCTCCCACAGGTGAATCATGCCTACTTTCCTCCGATGCATTGTCCTCCTCATCAGTTTCTATGCTCTAGACTTCCTCTTTTTTCTTCTTTTTCTTCTATCCATCATGTTCAACCCGGGTGACCAAGGGACTTCCGATGAATTCTTTTGGCTATTCTTTGATTATCTCCTCCATATCTTCGTCGGTCAACTTATAATAATACTTCATATCCTCCTTACTTTCCTCCCTACCCGCAATGATATAGATGAAGTGTCGGTCTGCGCGGAACTTTGCAAACAATTTGTATTGATGGAGTGTATTTGGTGCCATCTATGGAAATGCCTCAATGGCGTGCTTCAGTTGTAGGTAGTAAGCATGGAAGACAATGTTCGACTGCCACTACTTTGCCATATCATTCGTGTACCACAAGGTGGAGAACCTCATGACCAATGGCTCTGATGACTCAACTTCTGGAAAGGCTGCTCCTTCCATCATTTTCTAGGCGACAAATACGATCAATACCAATAGCCAACTAAAATGAAACTCATAACCCTGATCTTGTGCTTCGCGACAGTCCTTCTCCAACGCGTTGACGAGGTAGCTCTCCCAGTTCATTTTCATTCCTTCTACACACTTCCCTGCGAGGTCTACTACAAATCCAGTGACTTGCATCAGACGGTTCTTTCTGACGAGCTTGCCCGCTATAAGCTAACAAGATAGGCTCACTATGCCATCCTAGATGGAGGCTACCTTGTAGCCTCGCTTTCCCTTCTCTACATCACCATGGTCTTCCTTTATGTGCTGTGTGAGGGAATGATTAGAAGTCTTCCCTAGGTAGAACTGATGAGGGTTCGGTCCCTGCATGCTCAGTCCTGTGATGAGGTGGATCAGCACCGGATCCATAGTGACGTGATTGTCAAGCCATAGACACCCTCCATGGTAGCATGATAGGAGGATTTTAATGCAAGCGTTAAACTCCTGATGTCCTCTGAAGTGGGGTATCTTCATTACATTCAGGATCATCGATTACGCGATCTCCTTTATCCATGGTTGGGAGACTATGCATGGCTTCTTCCCAATCGTCTTCATCAAATACCGATGCGGTGCGAGCATCGCATAGTTCTTCTGGTCAACGAGGTTGAAGTCACTGTTCTTTAGAGTTGGAATATATCCTAACTGGGGTCTAACTTCGTGTATCCCTTTAGGGAGGTACACAGTGATCAACGTGTATTCTAAATCCCATGGGATGTTGTCGTGGTTAACCATGCCAGCCAAAGGAGGGATGTAGTCTGGAAAGACCGACGAGATCTTCTTTGCGTTAGCCAGATCGTCGCGACATTTTCTTCACTTCTCAGTTGCGGTTTGACTAGAACGACGTGCAACCAAAGGGGATTATTGCAATCCTCCCTTCGATGAAGCCTGTATTCCTACATACATGACTCTCTCAACCATGAGGTCCATCAAAATATCCTCCACAGACTTTTCTAGCGTGCTATGTTCGCACGACATTCACACTCATAATAAAACAACTTGGGTAGGAGAACATACAAGCGAGGTAATTAGACGGATGATGAGGTCTATAAATCACAACGTGATACACTGGATTCTTTGTTATCTCGGATAGTCATGGTTTTCAAAAATTGGTCCCAACGCAATGTCCAATGGGTTAAATAGGAAAGCGTTGTAACAAATTCCTCCAACGGGCAGGAATGCATCCATCAATGTGGATCAGGCCGTTATGGCGCGGTCCCAATGGTCCAATGATGGTCTTTCCATCAATAATTATGTTTCTATCCATTTTGGAGTGTCATTCTAATGATCGGGGCACCTCCAACGGTCATATAGCTTCACCATGGCGAAGTCCCATTCTGCATGGTTCTGCTATTCCGACGAGGTTCAAGTTCTTCAAGCCTGCCTCCTGCGAAGTCTTCTCTGGAACTTCCTGTAGTTTTTATAAGCTTTCTTTCTTCTTATTGAGATTTCTTTCCTTCTTTCCTGTGACTTGAGTTTCTAAATTCCTCTTTCCATTCTTATTCTTACTTTCTCTTAGCCTAGTAGCTTCACACTACTGATGTTCTTTCAAGGGGTGCAAAGGTAATACCTCTTCTCTTACTAACTCTAGGGTAGGTATTCTTATTTCTTGCATGGATAGGTTCTTTAAGCCTTGCTGTGTTCTTTTAACTTCGATAGCTAATTCAATTTCCCTCTATTGCTTCGACTTGTCCTCTTGTTCTTCTATTAGTTGCGCTATTTTTCTGGCTATGAAGTCCCTTAATTATTTCTTTTTCTATTATGTAGCTTCCTCCTCTACTTTTCTTCTGATTTGATCCTTTTCAATCCATGTATTTCCTAACAAAAGTGAAAAAGGGGCGTTTTTCTCAACAAACTTAATGACTTCAAATTCTTCTTCATTCGATGTTTCATGGGCAATCATAGGTACATTAGTAACTCTTCCACATAGGGTTATCATATTTTCTTTAAACAAGCCTATCCTTCCCAATGAAGGTACCATAGTAGGCTTTCCCAAAATTTCCCAAGTGCTTTCTGGCATACTATTCACACATGTTTCTTCATCTAATACATAGTCTATGTCAAAGTCTTCTATCCTTGTAACTATGCACTGTTTCTATCTTAGGATCTCTGGTAAATTGATGTCTCTGTGATCATCCATTACTTCTTTTAACTGTATTAACATAGTCCCTGGCTCTCTTTCTGTATGATTCTTTAATATATCCTTAGTCTCTTGATCTTCTTCATATTTTTCTTGTCTCATGTTCATCTTTTCAACTTTAGCAATCATCCTTGGGATATCCTCAACCTCATGACCAATAGTTTTACAACAAAGACAAATAGGACCTATACCAGGGCATTCCTTAGCAAGATGTCCCAGTCTTATGCAATTATAACATAGTGTCAATCCTCTCTTTCTTTTAAATGATCCCCAACCTCTCCTGTACTGTGCACTGGGATCATAGTGTTGGACCTGCAATCTGCAAAAAATCTTTCTAGGTTCCTACATCACTTATTAGTCCAAAAATTCTTTCTATGCATAGGAATAACATATCTTTCTCTATTTCTATCAGATTTATTCAGATCAATTCTTTCTTCTAGCTGTGCCCTAGTTTTTGGACTAGGACAAAATCTACCAAACATACCTAGATTCATACTTTTGAAGAAAAAAATTTCCACTTATCTTACCTTTACCAGAGCACAAAGCTTTAAGATATTACCTCTTTTCTTCAGATTGGACTTCCTTCTTAGCACAGATCTTCGCAATTCAAGTAGAATATTTCACACTACAACAACATATATATGCACAAAGATTTATCTTTTCTTCAGTTCCCAACAATCACAGTTTCAGGTCCTGGCAACATAACCATTTGTTGGCACAGGGGCAGACCCAGGGTTCAATGATTCAATAGTGCACCAACAAAACCCTAACTATTGTCCCTTTCGGCAACACCTGCGAAGAAGATGAAGTCTCACCCGAGGTAGAGGCAGGGGGGGTTGCAAGACTCAGGTTTCTACAACCAGGCTGGGACACATATATGTGATTACAACACTTGACAGAGTACTTCACCAATAATATTAATTAGTTCACGAGTCTCATTCACATCGCAGATTAAACCCTAATTACACATCAACGCAGTAGAAACCAAGATCAAGTACTTTACATAGAATTAGATCACATTCGTCATACATAAAGCACTAAGCATCCATGGATCTATCTATCATACATCAAGATGTGTGCACTAAGTAGATAAATACATAAACAACATGAACAACATCGCACAAAGCACATCAGAACACAATATATACATGTTTCGCCCCAGTGTCGGGCTACGTCCACCAAATTATTATTCTTCTTTATTAGTCTTCAAGCTTTCTACATTCTTCTAATCCCATGCACAAAGCCACAGAGCCAAGATTCACACTGTACAGGTGATCTGCGCACAACACACTAGATCCACCTTCCCAAAAATTAGGTCAAGGCATAGATCCAACTCCTTCCTAGCACAAATCCTCTTACAATCACTTGCACTTAGCTTTGCAAGTCCTAACACATTCTAGCACAAAGACAATACTTCTTGCACTAAGCCAAAACCAACTCAAAATAACACTTAGCTAGAACTACTTCTTACATTGCTTAGCTACTTATTTATACATTTACAAAGAGTCCTAATCATGGGTAAACCCATGGGCTGACATCCCTTAACACATTACATAAGTCATAAAATCCCAAAAATCCCACAAAACAAGTGAGGTCCCATGATCTCAGCTCTGCCTGGGCGCTCAATCTTCGACCAGCCTGTCGAAGTCCCAAAAGTGGTCAAACACAACCAATGTTTCCTCAAAATTTGGTCGAGGGCCAACAATCGGTTTTAGTCGAGTCATGGCCTGTGTGTCAAAGCATGTGAGGTTAGGTACGTAAAACCAAAGGGTCGAAGTCAGTAGGTGGCCGGTTGGCCCTTGGATTTGGGAAGGGATGTTAGAGTCCAAACATGCGTAAATAAGTACAAGTCTGTTCCCAAAGAGTCAGGTCCTGTCAAAAGTGGAGTTTCTATGTGCCCCAGGTCTAGGCAAGTCGTTAATAGAAGTCGCATCGGAAAATGTAGTAACCATTATCAGCTCATTATGAAGGCTGGAAGAATGAAAAATCGTGGCATTCGTATCATGTATGCTATGCATCCCTTATCAACTGTCCTCCACACGCGCGAATTTGCTATGGAAAATCTGCAGTCCATTTTGAAACATCCAGTTTCCATGAATTCAGTGTTCCTTGGCATGTTTCCTCCTCCCTCTTTCTCTATTATAAATTCTATATGCTCTGCACACATTCTATTCGCAAATCGAGTTTATGCATTGTTTGTGATCTCTTCTCACAAGCCCAGGTTGATTGAATTTTCCACCTTGGGTCTTTTCCAGATCCATCGCACACAAGACAAATACGGGTTGCACCATGGAAACCTCCCAAAACGTAATAAAGGGCATGCAAAGTGGAAAAAGTGTCAGGCTTGAGCCCCAAAGCGACTAGGATTCATTCTCACTCACAACAGACACCCCCAAGGATCCAAAGGGAGTTTTACCTTTGCCCGTGGAAACAAATGTACCACACCACTCGGAGCCTGGAGTGGAAGAATATGCACAGGAAGGAAAGACATTAGAAGCCCCGCCCCCCAAAAAATAGATACCTTAGAGAAGGGGAAGATCAAGGAAGAACAAGGAAGTTGGGGAAACCCAAGTCCCGAACAAGCCGCGCGCAAGATCGACTGCCGAAAAATTACTTATGCACGTTATTCAGATGGAACCTGTTGAAGGTACAATTCGAGGAAGTGGGATCAGAACGAGGAGGACAGATGTCATGGGAACTAATGTTCGAGATCAATATCAACAACTAAAACAGGTGCAACTCGTTGTCGCCAAACTTTACCAGAAAAATAGGGAACTAAGACAACAATTAGCAACATAGACCCTTGAAGTTTCAACATCGCAAGGCCGTGAAGGAAACGTGACATGGCTTAAGATACAACTCAGAGAGGCGCATGATACAATTGTACAGTTGTGAGAAACACATAGGCTGTCAGAAGAAAGGAATGCGAAGAATTTTATAGAATGTGAAGTGACCGAGGAGAAAGTCTGTTCAACTCTTGCCAGAGTGCAGACGAAACATGATTAACTGAGTTCATTCTCGTATCATCAAACAGAGCGCGTATCTTGAAATTTTTGAAGGAGGCATCGCCCTTAGATGGTTTTGTCGTTTTGGTAACTGTAACACACCCACTATGGCATAATCAAATTTTTTCTTTTCCTCAAGGGACAAAATCCCCGATGTCCTACGGGGGCCTAGCGTAGGCTAGTTCTTCCCTGTTCACCTCCCTATGATCGTGGGTTAGGACCACAGGCCAAACAAACCAGGCGCCTTTTCGTGTTTCGCAACTCAGCGATACAAGTGAGTTCAATCTTAAAGGTAGAATGGTGAGGGGGCTCCGGAATGAAACCCTAGCCATCCAGATCTACCCGCCGCTTAATGACAAACAACTAGCTCCCTTTCTTTAGTCCCTATCTCGATAGGACCACATACGCACCTAAATGCAAGCACCTTTCACAACTTGCGACCTTGCATGTCGTGAGTTGAAGACCCTCAAATTTTCTTCCCCAATCGTCGATACCCGAGATTCCGATATGGTATGGCCCCTCCTTATTAGCGCTCTCCATGCATGACCACTGGCTAGGGCTAACTACTAGCCTTGCTCGCAACTTGCAAGTTCGCGAGTTGAAAGGTTGAACCTCTGGGCCCTTCTTTTAGAAAACCCCGAGGAACGATATTTATTTTCCCTCTCGTGTTCTCACTACTTGCGACTTCGTGAGTCAAAGGGTTGAGCTCTCATGCTCTTATCCCGTGAATCCCTGAGATGTGAGAAGTCAATCGAAGCATTAACTTCCTTCTCTTCTCCAGATGACGTGTGCCCACCTATCATTCAGATGGTCCCACCTGATGGATGTGCCATGTGTTCCCACGAGCCTCGACTCTCGGCACTTCGCGACTTCTATGGTCGAAAGTGACCCCTTCCAACCTCCAAACCCCTGAACTCCCGATATACGATATCACCACTGAGTTCTGATCCAAGGGTCCTCCTGTTCCTGGATCCAACGGTTCAGATTTTTCTCCTCGCCACTTCGCACTTCGCAACTTCGTGAGTTGGAGCACCCAACTCTTGCACTCTCTTCTTGCGAAACCCGAAGTATGAGAAGTCAACATGATGTTGACTCCCATTTCAAATGACACATGTCCACCACCTGTCATCACTTCTCCCTCTCTCTGGGCATCTTATTGTTACACCACTTGTCAACCACGTGGGTCCCACCAAGCGGATGGGCCACATGTTTCACAAGCTCTTGCAGCTTACAAGCTCGGGACTTCTATAGTCAAAACTGATTCCCCTCAACCTCTGAGACCCCGATATGCGATATGGAGAGGAGGTCCTAACTCAATGGTTTCTCCTACTTCTCTCTATTCGGGACTTCACGACTCCAAGGGTTTGGTCTTCCACCTCCAAACTCACAAACCCCCGATACACGATGTATCGAGACGTCATATCCCATGACTGTCGTTCCTCTTTGATCAACGACCCAGATTACATCGCGATCTCGTGGCTCGGGACTTCGTGACTCCAAGAGCCTGGTCTTCCACCTCCAAATTCATGAATCCCCGATACGCGATGTATCGAGATGTCAGATCCCACGACTGTCCTTCCTCTTTGATCAACGGACCAGATTACATCACGATCTCGTGACTCGGGACTTCGTGACTCCAAGAGCCTGGTCTTCCACCTCAAAACTCATGAATCCCCGATACGTGAAATGGTCAGATCTCTGCCACCTGTCCTCCAACATGGATGGTCCCAATGTCTTTGGGAATTTTGGGACGTAGTCGAGTTCACTCTCCCACCTAAGTAAAGGTTAAGATTGACGGCTTATAGAGCTCCGATGGGTCCCTGGGATCTACGGTCCAGGATCCCTTCGGTATTTGCAAAGGCTGAAAGGGCGAGGTGTTAACGCCTATGCTCCTTCTCTAGATCCATCGATGTTGACAGGTTTGGGGTATTCTTGAAAGGATTCCAACCGTTCATTTACCAAGCGATAGGGTATTTTCTTTCTATATTTGAACTCGCTATCCCTTCTGAGCTTGAATCACGAAGTTCAAACTGTCGGAGCTTTAGGCTCCCATGACCCTGAGACCTTAGAAAGCTACTCTTTCTTGCATAAGGGTTCCAGACCCAGATTGCATGAACCCTTAGAGGGTTCTCAGGCAATTATCTCTGATCTTAATCGAGTCTCTTGTAAGGTTTAGTACGGTTACGAGGTTTATGGGGTAATTCTCAGAAAAGAGTACTCTCAAGGGGCCTTCCCAAAATATTACGAGAAACTAAGCAAGTAAGATGATTCTCGATGGAGAAAACTCATGTCCCAGACTTAATCATTTGTGCATAAAACAACTATAGCATGTAAGCATACACAGGCATCCATTCTATCAAATCAAACGTTAGGTAAACACTTCTATTCAGAACTATTTACAAGCACATAAAACTGAACATGCGATTATGGCATTAACTTCAAATAACACTTATCAGAAATAACACCAGAGGTGATGCAACTACTGAGAGGGGTGCTCGTTTCGACCCAACTATAGGCTCAATGACTCCCAACAGATTTACCACTAGCCACCCCTGAGGTGAGACCACGATGCTGCGAGACTGTGTCTTGGTTTGCCAGTGACCAAGGACGAGGGTTACTCTCCCCCTTCTCTGCTATCACTCACTCTGCATATCTCCAAAGTTCTTCCTCCTTCCCTCGCGCCTACCCCCTCCGCGCTTCTTCCTCATGCATTTTCCTCTTGCGAGGTTGCGTGTGGCACAATTTCCCTCGTGGTGGTCAGGCCCGAGGCTCCTACGGATGGGTGGTTCACTTCCCCCATCCCTCATTAATTCCCGAGGATCCATCTACATACCAACCTGCAAGTAATTTATTTCGAGCCAGCGAGCCGCTCTTGGTTCTCCGAGCCAGTGAAGTCCAAATATGGTATTGGTTTTGGTGGAAGTTAATGCCACCTTTCCAGGTGCCTTCCACCACCTTTCTTCAGCCATCGTGGTCTCTTTTTTCAGCATATCCCCTCTTAGCAGTCCTGCAACATATATTCATAATATTATTCACATTCATCAACCTTTTTCATAAGGTCCATTCACATCACACATTCACATTTTTGGGTTTGCCACAGTTCTTGGCCATTATAGTTATTTTTACAACCTGGGGGAAACAGGGTGTTACAATTCCCTCCCCCTTAAAGGAACATTGTCCTCAATGTTCTTATCTATCAACATGACATGCATGTACAGAAGTAAACAAAATCGGATATGCCTATCTCATGGCATCCTCCATTTCCCATGTAGCCTCATCTGGGCCGAAATGTCTCCACTGCACCTTGACCTGTGCAATGGTTCGGTTCCAGAGCAGGGTTTCCTTTTTGTCCAGTATGCACTGAGGTTCTGGTAGAAATTCTCCCTTTGGTTCCACCTGGATCACAAACTAGTCAATTATATGATTAACATCATGTACATATTTCTTCAATAATGAAACATGGAAAACATTATGTGCTTTTACTGTGGGAGGAAGTGCTAGCCTATAGGCTACAGGTCCCACTCTATATAGAACCTCAAAGGGTCCACAATACTGAGGTGCCAACTTGGCACAAGCTCCCATTTTCAGGGAACTCTTCCTGGGCCTAACTCTGAGATATACGTGGTCTCCCGTCTTGAACTCTCTTGGAGTTCTCTTTTGGTCGGCATAACTTTTCTGTCAGTTCTGAGCGACTTTCAGGTTTTGTTTTATTTGAGTCACCTACTGTTCCATTTCTTTCAACATGTTAGGTCCAAAAGAAATCCTGTTTACAGGATTACTCCAGCTGATTGGAGTGTTACACGGTCTACCATAGAAGAATTCGAAGGGACTCATCCTTAAGGATGCTTGGTATCCGTTGTTGTAGGCGAATTCTACCAGTGGCAGGTAGTCTTCCCACGTTTTGGGTCGATGCATTACATGCATTCTTAGCATGTCTTCAAGTATTTGGTTCACTCTTTCTGTCTGTCCGTCGGTTTGAGGGTGATAGGCGGTTGTAAACAACAATTTGGTTTCTAAGCCAGCCATCAATGATTTCCAAAACTTAGAAGTAAATTTCGTGTCTCTGTCGGTTACGATCTCCTTCGACATACCATGAAGTTTGAATATCTCCTTCATGAATACCTGGGCGATATCGATTGCTTTGCAAGTGGACTTGACAGGGATAAAATGGGCAGACTTGCTCAATTTATCCACCACTACCATAATGGCATCGTTCTGTTTGGTCGATGTTGGTAATCCAGTGATGAAATCCATGGAGATGGTTTCCCATTTCCATTCTGGGATTGGCAAAGGTTGTAATAATCCTGCTGGGTGTCGGTGTTCTGCTTTAACATGTTGGCACTTTATGCATTTGGCTAGGTACTCGGTTATGTCTTTCTTCAATCCAGGCCAATAAAATTGTTTCCTGGTGGCAGTGATCATTTTCTGGTACTCTGGATGACCCGAGTAGGGTCTTTTATGTAGTTCATCCATAATGAACCTCTTCAAGTTGTCACACGCTGGAATATAAAATCTGTTTCTGTAAGTGAGCAGACCTCCTTCGGTCTTCTGGTAGCCTTCGTATTTTACTCTGGCGGGTTCTTGCTGTAGGTACATGGTCACGGTATGGACAAAGGGATCTGTTTCTTGTGCATTTTTGATTCTTTCTTTGACATTTGTCTCGCAGGTGCTCATCGCTACCAGGTGAATTGTTTTCATACTTCTACTAACGGCATCGACCACCCTATTTTCCTTTCCTTTAATGTGTTTGATTTCGAAATCAAACTCGCTAAGGAGGGCCATCCACCTAGCTTGTCTAGCATTGAGATTTGGTTGATCAAATAGGTATCGTAGTCCACAGTGATTTGTCATAAGTACAAATTTTCTTCCTAGGAGGTAATGCCTCCACATTTTCAAGGCATGCACTATGGCAGCTAATTCTAGATCATGGGTCACATAGTTGACTTCATGCTCGTTCAATTTTCGAGATTCATAGCAGATCACACTTCCTTTCTGCATAAGGACTCCTCCGAGCCCTTCCTTACAGGCATCTGTGCACACGAGGAAGTCAGCTTTTGGGTCGACGATTTTCAGCATGGGTGCATGGGTCAATAGACGTTTCAGGGTTTGAAATCTTTCTTCACATTTCTATGTCCACAAGAATTTTGTTCCCTTCTTCTAGAGGGCAGTGATTGGACAACCAATCTTGGAGAATCCTTTTATAAATCTCCTATAGTATCCTGCTAATCCCATAAAGGATCTGATATCCAAAACATCCTTTGGGGTAGGCCATTCCATGGTAGACCTGATTTTGTCAGGGTCTACCGCTACTCCTCCTTCAGAGAGAACATGGCCTAAGTAATGTCTTTCTTTCTGGAAGAATTCACATTTGCTGAATTTGGCATAGAGATGATGTTCTCTTAGCACTTGCAGTATGAGTTTAAGATGCTCTTCATGCTATTTTCTGTTCTTGGAGTAAATTAATATATCGTCAATAAAAACAAGTACAAATTCGTCCAGGAATTTGTTGAGTACATTGTTCATCAAGCACATAAAAGTGGTAGGGGCATTAGTTAGCCCAAATGGCACCACCACAAACTCATAATGACCATACCTTGTTCGGAAGGCAGTTTTATGGATGTCTTCACCCTTGATTCAGACTTGATGGTATCCCGACCTCAAATCAATCTTTGAGAAAATAGACACCCCCCAATTGATCGAACAAGTCATCGATCCTGGGCAAGGGGTACTTGTTCTTTATGGTTACCTTATTGAGTTGTCTATAATCTATACACAGTCTAAGGGTACCGTCCTTCTTTTTCACGAACAGGATTGGTGCTCCCCATGGAGACACGCTGGGCCGAATATAGCCCTTATCCATAATTTCTTTTAATTGTAACTTGAGTTCAACTAACTCGGGTGTGCTCATCCGGTAGGGTGTCCTTGACACCGACACCGCTCCCGGTGCAAGTTCTATTGAGAAGTCTATGTCCCTTCTCAGAGGTAGACCCGATACCTCTTCCGGAAACACATATCTGCATTCTCTCATGATAGGGTGATCGTCAGGGCTTGGTTTTTCATATTCGATTGTTTTCAACAACTGTATTCATATAGAGTACATCCCTTCTAGCAATACTTTCTCATTTGCAGAGCTGATATTTGTCTCACCGAGACAGGTTTTCAGATCCCTTGAAGGGTTATCTTTTCCCCTTCTTTACTTACACATTCTAAGGTTTTGTGGTAATAGTCCAATCTAGCTTTATGGGCGGCTAGCCAGTCCATACCAATCAGCAGATCATACGATCCCAGGGGTAATATGTTAAGGGTTTCTTGGGTGGGGAATCTACCCAACATCAATTGGCAGGCTGGTATAACCTTTGCTACCCTTCTTTTGGTGCCAGTGGCCAACTGTACCAACCATGGCTTGGTATGTTTTTGTGGTTGTACTTACACTTGTCAACAAATTTAGGGGCTATATAACTCAAATTTGAACCAGGGTCAATTAAAACAGACACTAGATGGTTGGAAATCATACCTTCTATTTCCACTACTGAAGCTTGGTGGTCGGCTTGGTTATTATCCAAGGCTGCATAAATTTGTGGCACATTCCTGGCCACATCATTGATGGTAGTAGCTTCCTGTATGTTATAAATTCTGACTATTCTATTGTCAGTGTGGGCAGTCTCTCAGGAGATGTTCTTCTCCGCAACCCCAACATTTCAAAGGTTCTCTCTTAGGGTTATCAATCTTCACTGATATGGGTCCATAAGTTTTATTTCCGCTCAAGGAGGGAAAATTCTGCTGGTGCATACTCCAGGTTGGAAAGTTCATTCTTGGGTTCTTCTTGTAGTTCTTAAATCCTGGGGATTTAATTCCCCTTTTCTGAAATCTTGAACTATTCTTCTATTTCCATCCTTCGCAAGGTTCTGCTCGATGCCCAAACTGTTCATGACAATAGTTTGCCTTTCGAATAGTGCCTTCTAGAGTCTTTGGCTCATCAAATTCAATTCTATTCCGATAGTCCTTAGGTAGTCCACTGATGAAGCGTTGCACCTTTGCCTTTTTCTCCTTGATATAAGGTACATACCTCAACAAATCGAGGAATTTGTTGACATATTCTTCTATAGTAAGTTTTCCTAGTTTGAGTTCATAAAACTCTTTAATCTTTTTGTCGAAATATTTTTCCGACAGATACTTCTTCCGGAAGTATTTCTCAAACCATTCCCAAGACAGGCCCTCTTCGCGAACCCCTTTCATATTCTTAAGGTTTTCCCACCAAATGGAAGCCTTTCCGTTCAAGTTGAAGGTGGCCACTCGGGCCTTCATATTTTCTGAAAAGTCATGGACTCTGAAATACTTCTTTAGTCCAAGCAGCTAGGTCTCTGCTTCCTCTCCCTTCTTTATTTCACCGTCGAAGGAGGGTGGTTTGACCTTTTTGAATTGTTCAAATTTTTGACCTTTGGAAGGCTTTTGCTTCTTTTGTTTTCTTCGGGGATAGGAACTGGTTTTGTTGCTAGAAGAGCCCTCTGAATCGCCAGCTTCCTTCTCAGAGGAATTATCCGACGCTTGTCCTTTACCTCTGGGGTGGACCTTTTTCGAGGTGCTCCTCTCAGTGAGGCCACTGATATGACCATGTTTCTGAGTTTCAGGTTCATGCTACATTTGTCTTTGTAGATCGGATAAACTCTGCAGTAAAACTGCGTTAATTTCTGTTTGCTTTTCTTGTTCATTCGTCATCCTTTCATTGTCAGCCTTGTAGCTTTGTAATT
Organism: Picea engelmannii; assembly: GCA_009831015.1. NCBI lineage: Eukaryota > Viridiplantae > Streptophyta > Pinopsida > Pinales > Pinaceae > Picea > Picea engelmannii. Next base: position 518,535 of record ML779028.1, read on the forward strand.
CAACCATGAGACTCCTCACAGTCTTGGCTAGATCTGGAGGGGTCCCTGCTGCCCTCCTTTCGTCAGAATTTTCATCTCTATTGTGGGAGCCTTCTCCCACTTCATGGTGAGTCACCATACTATGCGTTGATAATTTCCCACGGTTGATGTTCCGCTTGTGTGCAAAAGGAAAAACGCTGGTTGTTAGTCAATATTTATATTTATTTACAACCGGTACATAATTTATATTTTCACATGTACACACACACAATAGGGTTTTTTTTCATTCTTAACTTTGTCTTTTGATTAGGAAGGTTAATACATGGGGTTACTCTTTTTAAGAGTGTTCTGAATGGAGATTTTGTGCAACTCGTTCATGAGCCCAAGAAGGCCAAGTGTTGTAACCATGCTCTGATACCAATTTGTAACAAACCCACTACGACATAATAAAATTTTCGCTTTTCCTCAAGGGACAGAATCCCTGAAGTCCTACGGGGGCATAGTGCAGACTAGTTCTTCCCTGCTCACCTCCCTGTGATCATGGGTTAGGACCACAGGCCAAACAAACCAGGCGCCTTTTCATGTTTCACGACTTAGCGATACAAGTGAGTCCAATCTTAAAGGCAGAATGGCGAGGGGGCTTCGAAATGAAACCCTGGCCGTAGATCTGGGCGCGCAGATTCTGGCCATCCAGATCTACCTGCTGCTTAACGACAAAGCACTAGCTCCCTTTCTTTAGTCCCTATCTCGATAGGACCACATACGCACCTAAATGCAAGCGCCTTTCACAACTCGTGACCTCATGAGTCATGAGTTGAAGACCCTCGAATTTTCTTCACCAATCATTGATACCCGAGATTCCGATATGGTATGGCCCCTCCTTATTAGTGCTCTCGACGTGTGACCACCGGCTAGGGCTAACTACTAGCCTTGCTCGCAACTTGCAAGTTCGCGAGTTGAGAGGTTGAACCTCTGGGCCCTTCTTTTACAAAACCCCTATGAACAATATTTGTTTTCCCTCTTGCGTTTTCGCTACTCACGACTTTGCGAGTCAAAGGGTTGAGCTCTCATGCTCTTATCCCGCAAATCCCCGAGACACAAGAAGTCAATCGGAGCGTTGACTCCCTTCTCTTCTCCAGGCGACGTGTGCCCACCTGTCATTCACATGGTCCCACCTGATGGATGTGCCACGTGTTCTCACAAGCCTCGGCTCTCGGCACTTTGCGACTTCTATGATCGAAAGTGACCCCTTCCAACCTCTGAACCCCCGAACTCTTGATATACGATATTGCCACTGAGTTCTGATCCAACAGTCCTCCCGTTCCTGGATCCAACAGTTTAGATTTTTCTCCTCGCCACTTCGCACTTCGCGACTTTGTGAGTTGGAGCACCCAACTCTTGCGCTCTCTTCTTGCGAAACCCGAAGTACAAGAAGTCAACAGGATGTTGACTCTCGTTTCAAATGACACGTGTCCACCACCTGTCACCACTTCTCCCTCTCTCTGGGCATCTTATCATTACATCACTTGTCAACCACATGGGTCCCACCAAGCGGACGGGCCATGTGTTGCACAAGCTCTCGCAGCTCGCAAGCTTGGGACTTCTACAATTGAAACTGATTCCCCTCAACCTCCGAGACCTCAATATGCGATATGGCGAGGAGGTCCTGACTCAATGGTTGCTCCTACTTCTCGCTATTTGGGACTTCGCGACTCCAAGGGTTTGGTCTTCCACCTCCAAACTCATGAACCCACGATACACGATGTATCGAGACGTCAGATCCCATGGCTGTCTTTCCTCTTTGATCAACAACTAAGATTACATCGCGATCTCGTGACTCGGGACTTCGTGACTCCAAGAGCCTGGTCTTCCACCTCCAAACTCATGAATCTCTGATACACGATGTATCGAGATGTCAGATCCCACAACTGTCCTTACTCGTTTATCAACGACCTAGATTACATCGCGATCTCGCAACTCGGGACTTCGTGACTCCAAGAGCCTGGTCTTCCACCTCCAAACGAAATGGTCAGATCTCTGCCACATGTCCTCCAACATGGACGGTCCCGATGTCTTCGAGACTTTCGAGACGTAGTCGAGTTCACTCTCCCGCCTAAGTAAAGGTTAAGATTGACGACTTATAGAGCTTCGATGGGTCCCTGGGATCTACGGTCCAGGATCCCATCACTATTTGCGAAGGCTGAAAGGGTGAGGTGTTAACGCCTACGCTCCTTCTCTAGATCTGTCGGTGTTGACAGGATTGGGGTATTCTCAAAAGGATTCCGACCGTTCATTTACCAAGCAATAGGGTATTTTCTTTCTATATTTGAACTCGCTATCCCTTCTAAGCTTGAATCACGAAGTTCAAACTCTCGGAGCTTCAGCCTCCCATGACCCCGAGACCTTAGAAAGCTACTCTTTCTTGCATAAGGGTTCCAGACCCGGATTACATGAACCCTCAGATGGTTCTCGGGAAATTATCCCTGATCTTAATCGAGTCTCTGGTAAGGTTCAATACGGTTACGAGGTTTATGGGGTAATTCTAGGAAAAGAGTACTCTCAAGGGGCCTTCCCAGAATATTACGAGAAACTAAGCAAGTAAGACAATTCTCGGTGGAGTGAACTCATGTCTTAGGCTTAATCATTTGTGCAGAAAACAACTATGGAATGTAAGCATACACAGGCTTCCATTCTATCAAATCAAACGTTAGGTAAACACTTCTATTCATAACTATTTACAAGCACATAAAACTGAACATGCGATTATGGCATTAGCTTCAAATAACACTTATCAGAAATAACACCAGAGGTGATGCAATTGCTGAGACAGGTGCTCTTTTCCACCCAACCGTAGGCTCAACGACTCCCAACTGATTTACCACTAGCCACCCCCGAGCTGAGACCACAATGCTGCGAGACTGCGTCTCAGTTTTCCAGTGACCGAGAATGAGGGTTACTCTCCCCCTTCTCTGCTATCACTCACTCTGCATATCTCCAGAGTTCTTCCTCCTTCCCTCGCGTCTGCCCCCTCTGCGCTTCTTCCTCACGCATTTTCCTCTTGCGAGGTTGCATGTGGCGCGATTTCCCTCACGATGGTCAGGCCCGAGGCTCCTACGGATGGGCGGTTCACTTCCCCCATCCCTCATTAATTCCTGAGGAGCCATCTACCTATCAACTTGCGAGTAATTTATTTTGGGCCAGCGAGACGCTCTTGGTTCTCCAGGCCAGTGAAGTCCAAATATGGTATTGGTTTTGGTGGAAGTTAACGCCACCTTTACAGGTGCCTTCCACCACCTTTCTTCATCCATTGTGGTCTCTTTTTCCAGCATATCCCCTCTCAGCAGTCGTGCAACATATATTCATAATATTATTCACATTCATCGACCTTTTTCACAAGGTCCATTCACATCACACATTCACATTTTTGGGTTTGCCACAGTTCTTGGCCAGTATAGTTATTTTTACAACCTGGGGGAAACAGGGTGTTACAGTAACGGTCACAACAGTTAACATCCACTCGCTGCACACACACCCCAACAAATCAACGCGCAGAAGAAATCAGTGCCATTACAAATAGATGGCGAGATCCTGTCAGAATACTTGATCATTCAAATATCTTGTTGAAGGAAGGCTTTGACAAATCACTCTCCCCATGATGAGACCTCGTTGATAACCGAATCCTTGTGGCAGAACACAAGTAGTCACGATGCGACAAAATGCAGTTGTTTTCTATTTTTGGAAAGGCGCCATGCAAAGAGTCATTTAGCGTAGACTAGTCAGTTTCCTATATTTTAGGGACAATAGCTAGAGAGCAGAGCATCCCAAGTGACACCCTTGTTTATATATTTTATCTTTTCAATATAAGTCGGGTTGGTTGGAAAAATTAGTATAGACAATGACTATTGAATGTAGTTTGAGCTCGATCGAAACTTAATGCAAAAGTCTTGAAGCTTTGATGAAAATATTCTAATTGTAGCAGTTGGATGTATTGTTTCCTTTCTTTGTGTACATACTTCTTGATTTCTTTGTTCATATCTTTTTCTATCTGAATTAGAACAAAATTTCGAACATGGGATTCACTACGTAGTGCCCCTTGTTCGTGCCATTTAGACAAAACATATTTCCTCTAAAGTTAACTCCAAATTCATCCTCAACGATGCTTCGAGTTGCTTCATGTGTTTTCTTTCCACCACGAACAACAATTTTAAACTGAAGACTATTTCTCGCTTAGCCTTTATCCTCTCAAGTTCAGTCACTGAGTCATTTGTTTCCATCGTTTCCTTAAATCTCCATAGCCCACGATCTTACTCTCTTGCACCAATAAAACCAAAACTTATTATCTGACAGTGTTAAATCTGACCGACAGTTTAAAGCCATATCCTGTATCGAGACTAAGTCTCTCTCGAGAGCCCTCTCCAGGTCCAAAAGGCTAGTTTCGTGTCTCAAAGTTGGTTGAAATAGTTACCTCCGTCGTCTGTTTATCAACTGAACAGATTTATATAGTGCTAACAGAACCCATAATTACAAAGAAATGTCCCCATTACAGAGAAACATGCTGAACTGAAATCTGTCACGATGAGCTAGTTGGAATTTGGAACAAGTGGGTGGCCACCAATATCCACCTGGATCAACAACCCCAAGTTCTGTCTCCTTGAGGACTTGGGATAAGGTCTCCATTCCCATCTAGTCGAATACCTTATAAGATGCATGACATGGGTTGACATGGAAGTCTTATCATGTAGTTATGTAAGCATGGATTAAGTACAATCATCATGGGAAGTATAAGAGTCCTACATTTGTATTGTCATAAGTAATGTCAACCATCATTTCCCCCAATCCCGTCATTTCCATTCACTCTAGCATTCATTCCATCACTCTCACTGTCATGCACTAGAGGGCTCATGCTGTGATCATGCTCGCTAACCATTAAACAATTTGGAAATTAACCAAAATTAATATTGTGAATAGGAAATTGCAGACCTTAGATGAAATATAGTTGGCTTATACATGAGGACAAGGTTGGGAAAGTTAGGAACCGTTCACCCACTATGCCATTAGAGTAAATTTGGGGCTAAAATGTACCTGTAAGAAAAATCATGCTTGTTTAGTCGGAAATTCAATACCCAATATACTTTCAAAGAATTGAGTCAATGACAATTATTGAGTTGGACTATCAAAGTCCAAGATGATTATATGTCATGCTTATATTTGGAAATACTTTTTTTTTCAATGTGGTTCACGACACCATTGATACAGGAAATACTTAACCATATATATACATCACATTGGAAGATCTTGATCATAGTATCTTTGGATACCATAAATATTTTTAAATTACTAAATATGTAATATTTATATTATTAGTACTTCCATTATTTATTATATGATATTTGTTATCATTTATTATTTTACTTTCATTGCTATTTGATAATAATAATAATAATAATAATAATTTTAATAATAATAATAATATTTTTTATAATAATAATAATAATTTTAACTTCTATTATATATTATATTATTATTAAATATTAATTAAAAGTAACCATTATATATAAATTAAAACACTTTAATTTTTAACCCAAATATATAATAATAATAATAATACTAATAATAATAATAATAATTATTATTATTATTATAACTTCCATTATATATTATATTATTATTACATTATTATTAAATACTAATTAAAGGTAGCCATTATATATAAATTAAAACACTTTAATTCTTACCACAAATATATTATATTTTTTGTTATATAATTATTAAACATTTAATAAAGGTGACAAATATTATATATATACTTAAATTTCAGAAAATTAAAAAAATATATATTATATAGTTATTAAATGTGATTGTTATTATATATTGTTATATAATTACTATATTATCATTATTATATAGTTATTAAATTATTATTATTATATATTTATTAAAGAAGATCATTATTATATATTATTATTGTATTATGATTAGTTAAAAAATAAATAAAATTGTAATTTTATTATAAAAAAAACAAAATTATATTAATTTACACATTTCTGCATTTCGGATATATCCTTAAGTAGAGGGAGAATAAAATATGTACAACTCAAAATAGTCTAGTAACAATATTAAAAAAACAAAAAAAAACTTTATTATAGTTTTTCTAAACAATATATAATGTTATGAAATCAATTTTTCCTCATAATAAAAAATATGTTCTTAGATATGTCCATAAAAACATATAGTTCTTCACATTTAAAATGATCTCCATTTATATGAAAGGAATGTCCTTCCCATTTCTCCTATATGATCTGAGTTCTTACTTTTAAGTGTATTTTATTTTGAGAGTCTATCGACTTCAACTTCTTCGTTTTTTTTCTTTGTATACATGATGAAAATATTAAGAATTAAAAGATTCTTGAGAAAATTGTATCTCTTTTCAAATATAGTTCAATTATTATAATTTTTAAGGAATTTGTTCCATTAATATAATTTAATGTAATTTGTGAGTTATTAAAAATATGTATTTTTTTAGCACCTTTTTCAACTATAACAATTAATAGTAGTTTTAAGGCCATTATCTTAGCTTCATTGTTGGTACCCTTGTCTAGTATTTCCTTGGAAGAGATTGCATGATGATAATTTATATGAATCACACCTCCAACACTACATAGTGGTGGATATCCTTGACAATCCTCATCAAAATAGGACCATGCATCATTTTTATCTATTTTCTCCTTAGCAATTTGTCTAGGGGATTTAGATTTTGATTCTTATGTTAAACCATCAAGGATAGCCATGATTTTAACAACACACTAAATATGATTCCAATAATTTAACCTTCAAATATTTATGAGTTGCAAGCTAACCATATCCCCCCCTAGCAGTAATAAGAGACAATGCTTTATATATTTTTATAACTAAGATACTGCACCACTTATGTAGCCCTTCATCAATTTCACTACCATCACATACCTCCCTTAATGTAGCTAGTCTCTCTAGCTCCTTCTAGACCTGTTGTGTATATGGATAATTCATTAGTAAATCAACAATATATTCATTGCATTCTTTACAAAGTATACACTAACCAAGACCTTGTATGCCTCGTTTATGTAGATTCTCCCAAGTAAGGGATTTATTGTTAAATGTTAACCACAAAATTGTTTTAGCCTATAAAGGGCATTTGAATTTCCACAAATCCTTCCACATCCATATCCTATCCCCTCTTTCTTTAACTATACAGATTATCTCGTAACCTAGTTTAGGAGTGTATACTCCACTTGTAAGACTTTTCCTTCAAATGAGCTCATTTTCATTATCCATGATTCTAGCATGACTAGATATAAGGTGTGTATATATATTCCCAATTCTTCAATACCTCTCTTTTCCAATCCTAAAATCTCAACTTGTTTCCATTCTTGTCTCCAGGTTGTGGTTAAATCCGAATGAGCCACCTAATACAGAAATAAAAATCCTTTCCTATGCAGTACCTTAATTAATCCCTCAGATAATTTGTAGCCTTCTCCACATCCTATCCAATTATCAATACCAATCCTCAATACCAATCCATTTCCTATCCTCCAAATAATCTTTTGAACCTATAAATGGATTGCTAGATTCATCGCCTTCCATATCGCTGATGAATTATGGAATTTTTTATTTGGAGATCTAATCCACTCTTCCACTGTATCTGGAGAAATATACTTTTGAATTATAACTTGACAATAAAGGTCCTTATCTCCAATCAAATTCCAAACACATTTGGTTTCCAAAGCTTTACTAAAATAGTAAATATTCTTCAAAACCCACCCTCTCATATCTTTTGGTAAAGAAACATCTTGCCATTTTGCTAAAGCAATTCCTTTTTTCTCCTTATAACCAAATCATAAATTTCTATAGCTTAATTGTCTAACATTTTCTAGCACCCCTTTAAGGACAAACACTAATAACATCCAATAGATATATATAACCTCCAATACAAACTTGACAAGAATGAGTCTACCCCTCATGATAGCCAACAATTATACCAAACACACAATTGATTCTCAACCTTAGTAATAAGCCATTGTCAATATTTTTTACAATAATCATTAGGATTGAGGTAAAATACCAAATATTTTAGCTCATCCTAAAAGTCCAATTGATGGTATGGGAAAAACTAGGAAATAAAGCTCACTTACTCTTCATCTATTTCAAAGAAGGAAACTATTGATTGTTAATTTTGACCATGTAGTAGTGCAATATGAAGTTAAAACATCTTTGATTTTTACAACATCTCTCCTTGATCCATCGTTGAATAATAAAATTCCATTGACAAAAAAAACATGTGATAGGTATACACCACCCCTAACTCCTAACTCTACTTAACTCCTAACTCTACTTAGTCCTTTAGCTACAATGAGGAATAATAATTAAGAGAGGGATCATCATTGCCTAAGCCCTCCTCCTAGCTCGAAAAAAATAATAATTAAGAGAGGGATCATCATTGCCTAAGCCCTCCTCCTAGCTCGAAAAAATTCATAGCTTGACCCATTTATTAAGATTGCAAAGAAGACTAAGGTCACATAACTGAAGAATCAATTCACAAAGTGAAGGTCAAATACATAATTTATTAGCATCATCTTTATATATAGATAGATAATCTTGTCATATGATTTAGATAGATATTTTTTTTATCATCATAGAGGGTATTTTTTTTTGTCTTAATTATTTATAGGCCCTTGTGGGATACACTTGTTGTCTCATCAATCCATATGCTAAACAAGAACCCACATTTCTCATATATATATATATATATATATATATATATATATATATATATATATATATATAACAACTTCTTAATTCTCATTTATATCGCGTTTATAATTATTTTATAAATGCAACTACATAGAAAAATTGGCTTGTATAGGTCAAATGAATTTGGATTAAACAAGAAACCAAATTTCTCATAATATATAGATATATATAACAACTTCTTAATTCTCATTTATATCACTTTTATAATTATTTTATAAATGCAACTACATAGAGAAATTGGCTTGTATAGGTCAAATGAATTTGTGTTATCTTTCTTTAGGTTTAAAGATATAAAGGTGGCATTAACCAACACCCTTCTTGATGTTGTGGATTCATTTATTACCCTCTTAAGTTCCTCTTCAATTATCCCATTAAACTCCATAGATAACTCTATGGGATAGGCATATAGGCTAAGATTTTGCTTAGCCTATTTTGATACACACAAATTATTCCATAATATCGTTATATCATATCTTATTATATATCATATTTTACTTTCATTATATATTGTATATTAATAATACATTATTTATTATACTTTCATTATTATAATATATTAATAGTACATTATATATATATATATTGTGTGATATTTATTATCCTTTATTGTGTGTAGACAAAAATTTAAACTTTTCATTATTATCATTAACGCTCTTTTCATAATTCTAGATTATCCTAGCTTACACAACATTGTGATGTGCCATACACAATTTAAAGTGGCATACATGGATTTGATGTGGCCATTAGTATTAACCTTTCAAGAAAATGAAAATGCTAGAATGCATACAACAACTTGGGCTCTTTCTACACACAATGAATAACATTCGAAGAAATAATATCTCTAAGGGTTTATTGAGAAGAGAAACATAAGGTATTTCTTTTGTTTTGTGGGGTAGTGGAAGAAACTGCTATGGTTCATTGATTCTTAGATGAGATGCCTGTAAGGATATGTAGTGAGTGGATTGGTTTTACATGAGAGAAAATGGGCTGGGTTGAGAAAGATAGAAGCATGTAGTTTGTTTTCTTCATTGTAGTCGACTCATAGTTCAACTTGGTGATGGTATCTCTAGTGGATACCTATGGTTGGGTGGAAAATTAATCTTACACAACTATTTATTGGAATTTATTTACTTAAAATATAAGTACCTTATTGTTGTTTATGAATATCAAAAAAATATATTATTTTTCTATAATGGAAATATATTCACCTTACATGTTGTATATGCAAATATGCTTGATTTTGGTCATGGGAATTTAGTTTCCATAAATCTATATTAAACCATGCTCGTGTAATTCCATTGATTTTTAATTACCATCTGTGCATGCATTTGATTTAATTACAATCCTTAAGGGGAGACTTATTTAGTTGTTATTGCATGGATATGGCATCTAAGGGATGAAATTTGAAAGCCCTATTCTTGACTACCTATATTATGTCTTAGAATGCTGGATTCCTATTGAATAATGTTTTTGTGATGCCTTGTTCCAAGTTTATTACTTATTATTCCATATTCTTCCTTGGCAATGGTGATATCTATCTTCTTGTGTTTCTTGAAAACTTTCTTGGTAATGAAGGTCTCCGCATAGTTCCACCTTTATTGATTTCCTTCATTTTGCACACCCATATTCATTTCAAATTCAATTTCATGCTCTATCCTTTGTGTTTTGTCTTCAATGCTTACTTTTAAGATAATTCCATCACATTTCAATTTGGCATTCTCAAGTTTGAACCCAACTTCTTCTAGTCTCTTTTCATGATATTCTTCTAGATTCTTTTCTTTCTCTTTTTGAAGCTAAACGATGATGTTTTCCATCAATTTGTTTCTTCCTTCTTCAATTATTTCTTGCATTCCTTCTTTGATATCATCAACATGCATGGATTCTTCAACGATTTTACTCATTTTTTCACTAACGATCTTTCAATCTGCCCCTTGTAGGCACATTTTCACATTATTAACATCATTAATACGATATTGATTATGCTTATGTATGATTTTAATTTATTCATCTTTCTTTTTCAATTATTCACTTGAATCATCCTTTTCTTACTTTCCTTTGCTAACCTTTTTTGAACTTCTCTAATGAGTGCTTCATTGTAGGTTTGCAACTTAAGAATTTGGTTATATTTTTTCCTAATTTATTTTTTCTTCCTTCAATTCATATTTTATTTTTTTCATATCCTTTGAATTCATTTCTCTTATCCATTTACTAGAGAACAATTCATCAAATTCTTCTCAAGTGCAATGAAATATGGTCTTGAAATCAAGGATTTTCCACCAGATCTTAGCTTCCTCTTGAAAATAAAAACCTCTTTGAAAAATATCATAAAATTCTTTCTTATTATTTCTAATCCTCAACCATACCTTAGGATCAATTCCATATTTATCTCTCCAAACTTGGGTATTGTTGTTTGTTCTTATTTGGGACCCACCCTAAAACTTTTAGATTCTAATTATCCAAAATTAAACATTTATCAAAATTAATAAATAAAAATCATAAATATGTTTTATCTATTTCCTCTTTCCAATGTATTTTGAATCACCTTTATTGTACTCTCTGGTCAAAATTTATGCTAATTTTAAGTTAACATACCTTTTAAAATTCTAATTTGGGGACTATCCTGTAGCTTGACCTTGCAACTGATGTACCTATGAATTTTATACACTTATGCATATGAAATTTTTATCTTTGATATTTTTGTATGTTTTCTCTTCAATTCCATAGGTATCACTAAATTTTGATGTGCCAATAAAACATTATGATAACTTTCCCAAAACTTGTTGGTTTTGTCACCTTTCAAGAGAGTGCACTTGTATGGTATGCCACACATTCAATTTTGTAGATATGAATTTGAAATTTGTATATAAGACACTATGGTCCATATTATTTCCAATTCCACCCGTTGCACATGATTTGGATATCAAAATATTCAAATATGACTATTTTTCCTAAACCATCTATTTACGAAAATGTAGTGAACCAAAATTTGAAATTTTTATCCATTGTGATTCACTATTTCGTATCACCTTTTTCTCACTTAAAATAACCTTTAAAATAGTTAGCAGAAAAATGGTAGTCTTTCTCATTTGAAGGAGCCAAACCTAGGATCATCCGCTCTGATATGAAATGTTATGGACCAAACATTAGAATAAAATAATAAACAAAAATACATGCAATGTACATAAGATGTGAATGTAGAGTAAAACTCCCACAGAGATGATAGTGATGAGTCACAAAATAGCTCAAAGAATAAGAGAACCTTCTCCAAATAATCTCAACACATTCATATATCCAAATCCTATGTTCTTCTTCCAAATGTTGACTATATTGACCTCTATATACACATATTATTATTCATTGCACATCTTGGCCCTTTATTAACATGACCTTTATTACATATACATTTACCAAATTACATATACATTTAACTCCGTATATTCCCCCCCTTGGGGTCATATCATATACCTCTATAAGAACATTTAAACATGGTATCAACAATATTACCATTTATAATTTTCTAACATTAGTAATATTATGCCATAGGAAATACTACAATTTCATATTTTTTAAATAGGAGAAATGGGAGAGGAGAATTAAAGTGGCCTGGACTAGACTAGGGGGTTAGGATCCGATCTACTTTATTTTTCCACCCCTTTGATCCCTTATGTTCTTTGAAAACATCAATCATCCTTAATTCTTGTTCCTTGTCAATTGTCTTTTTGGAAATATAGTAAATAAGCTTGTTAGCTACTCTTATTCATTGGATATAAGTTACATTCCTCTGGATTTTCACTTGTCTTATCCAATATATTTCGTTTTGGATGAACCACTTAGAGACTTCATTGGATTTTACTTCTTTAAATTTCCCTTACCGTACACCAATGCCTCAATCTATGCTTGATTGTTGGTAGTTTCTCCAAGTAATCTACAATACTTACTCAACATCATATTATCTTTATATTTAAGTGCTTTTCTAGAACCTATAATTCCAAGATTACCTTTTACTATAGCGCATGGTTTTTCATCAGTGCATGGAAAATGAAAAAGATGACCACGAGGCCTCCCATCATATTGAAACATATCTAAGTACACATCGACACACCTTGATTTCCTCCATTGACCACCGTCCTTCTTAGGGGTGAAGGCTTGCATGTGTGTGCTTGTAGATCCTCATCACCTAAGAACACACTTGTTGGTGGGGGTGGAGGGTGTGTGTGTGTGTTTTTGATAGAAAACACAAAAAAAACCTCACACCCTTGGAGTTTAAGTAGTGGGTATTAAAACACACACACACACACACACACACACACACACACACACACACACACACACACACACACACACACACACACACACACACACACACACACACACACACACACACACACACACACACACACACACACACACACACACACACAC
>ML779028.1:531772-644025 GCA_009831015.1 Picea engelmannii
CACACACACACACACACACACACACACACACACACACACACACACACACACACACACACACACACACACACACACACACACACACACACACACACACACACACACACACACACACACACACACACACACACACACACACACTTCCTCACCCCTAGAAAACATGCGTGCGCTTGGGTGGTGACTATTTTCAAGAACACACATGCACACCCTCACAAACTTGCACACACACAACCCCTAAGAAGGAGGGTGTGCATGTGTTAACTAGCATAAGAACGTGCACATTGAAAACACATGTATTCATGTGTCTATTAGAACATACACCTACACATACTTGCCTCCCATCATAAATTTTCATATATTCACAGCTTCATCTCACAAGAGCATGAGCTAACACAAACATGCACACCCTCAACCCCTTGGAGGGTGGGGGCACCATCACACTCATGCACACCCATATCTCTCCACCACTAATTGACATGCATACACACTTGCACCCATTGGGAAGGAGAACACATAAGCACATCCTCACCCTACCCTCCCCACATTCAAATTATCCTCACCCCACAAAAGGGTGAGTTGGGGGGGTGTGTTGTGTAAATGTGAGGGTGTTAGTGAAGAGAGAGAGTTTGAGGGTGTACCTATATATGAATACCCTCACTCCCTATGTGAGTGAGTGGCGTGGGGTTTATGGTGTGCATTCCCCTTTGGTGGGTGGGTGTTGTGGGGGTGAGAGTGTGCATGTACACTCATCCCCCCCACCCCACCCCATCTCAAGGGGTCGGGGTATGCATGCCATAGCCCCTCCTAGTGGGTGTGTGATATGACATGAGAGTATGAATGTATGCAATAGTGAGGGTGTGCATGTTCACTCACACTTATGCAAGGGGTGATGGTGTTCATGGACTTATGTGCATACCCTCACTTTATAGGAGGGTGGGTGGTATGTGGGGTAGAGTGTCAATGCACACATGGATGGGTGGTGGTGGTGGGTAGATTATACACATACACATGAAAATACTCACCCTATAACTACCCACCTACCTTGTGGGTAAGGGTGTGCATGTGTGTGTATATACAAACACTCACCCCTTGGAGGGGTGAGGGTAGGCATGAAAATGTACATGAGGAGGAGTGATGAGGGCGTTCACATACAAACACACACACATGCACATCCACTTGCCATAACACCCACCCTCTCAAGAGGTGGGTGGATGGGTTTGAGGGTATGGATGTGTGTGCACATTCACACCTTTAGTCCCAAACACCCTAGGATGGATGTGGGTGTGGATGTGTGTGCACATGCACACTAGTCCCAAACATCCTAGGGTGGTTGAGGGTATGCATGCATATGGACAAGAGGGTTATGAGGGTGTTCACACACACACACATGTACACCCACAACCCATAACACCTACCCTCATGTGGCTAAACTATCACATGTTCATCCTCATGCCATTAAGAGGGTGGGTTTTTAAGGGTGTGGGTGTGCATATGATTTAATGCTAGGAAGGTGGATGTTAGGAATTGTGGGTGTGCATGTGACTAAACCCTCAAAGGATGGGTGGTGGGAAAATGAAAGTGTGCACACTTGATAGGGTGGGTGAGGGCATGAATGTGACTAAATAACTAGTGGGTGGGTGGTGTGGGGGTATAAATGTCTGTGTGTGTGTGTGTGCGTGTGTGCACTCTCATACCCCCACTACCCACCTTCCTAGAGGGATAAGGGTGTGCACATATTTTCACCCTCCAAGAAGGTGGGTGGTGGAGGGGTGAGGGTGTGAATTTTATTCTTTTCCTTGAAGGGTTGGTGGTGGGGGGTGAGGGTCTGCATGTGTGTGTGTGTACGTCTCACCCCTGTCCTCCCACCTACCCTCTTGGGGAGGAGTGAGGGTATATATCATGTAGAAACACATCCTCACTCCCTGGGAGGGTGGGTGGTAAGTGGATATTTATTATCTATTTAAATATTGACCCTCACCTCCCCATCCCCACCCTTAGAGAGATAAAGATATAAATTTCATGAGGCTGAGGATCAAGGTGTTCCTTTGATTTGTCAAGAGGGGCGAAGGTGTATTTAATTTCTCATGAAATGATCATTTTCACCCCTCAACTTGGAGGTGGGGCTATACATTTTCCCTCATCCTCCAGGAGGGTGGGTGGTGAAGGGAAAGGATGTGCATGTGTGTATGCCAACCCCTACCCCTCACCCCCCACCCACCATTTAGAGGGGTGGGGTTGGATGACAAGGGTGGGTATTCCTCTTGAGTGAAACTCTTATCCTCACCCTCATAGGAGGTAAAGTTATGGATATCATGAGAGAGGAAATGCACTTTATGAGGGTGGGGGTGGGAGTAAATGTTTTCATTTCATTTCTCGTGGGGGGTGAAGGTGTTAATTTCATCTGCCATGAAAAAAATTCATGTCCACCCCTTAGATATTTGAGAATTCGAGAGTTACGAGAATTTCATCTCCCATGAAAACAATTCATGGCCACCTCTTAGATCTTCGAGAATTGGAGAGTTACAAGGAGATCAATGAGAAATGGGATGGAAAAACTCATAATTAAGCATGGAACTTGTGTATGAATTTTATTTTCTTAGTTCGCATTCCATTAAGCCTATCTTAAATATCCTCCAATAATCTATAAGAAGAGGCAAAATCTAGGGGATGGGAAATATAGAAATAGAAACATCCTTATGCTAGTGGATTGGAGCAAGAATATTTGGCCTACAATTTGCAACAAATTTTTGAATGATAGGAATCAACATTGGTGTGATTAGATCCTGGGTGAGAGATATATTTTATTTCTTATTGCGATACAATTCTAGGTCATGCTTGTTCAACATGGTGAGCTTATGTCTAAGGAGAAGAGTTCCAGGTCTTGGAGCTAGGAGTACAACAACAAATCTCAAGGTATTTTATCTATTGATATAAATATATAAGGTCACGAGGAAGGTAGTTCCTGTATGATTTTTGTGTAGGTAACTAGGTGGAGAAACATCTTTGGGGATGGATCTAGAATAATTCAGTGGATAATATAATATATATATAAATATAATAAATCTTTCATTTATTATATATAAATATATATATATATATATAAAGTCACGAGGAAGGTAGTTCCTGTATGATTTTTGTGTAGGTAACTAGGTGGAGAAACATCTTTGGGGATGGATCTAGAATAATTCAGTGGATACACTGGACAACCATATGAATTCTTGCAAGTTTATACTTCTTTTTTTCATTCCCTTAAGAAATCGTTTGATTAGATATAGGTGAAAGAGGTACATTATCTATCATGTTTTTAGTCATTGGTATATATATATAGCCAATGAGGGGATTTTATTTTATGTAGATGAATTTCCCTTCGACACCCACCCATAATAAGTCCCAACTAGCATGCTCTCAAGGAGCATCATCAAACCCCCTACTATCCTATGAAGAGAATGAGTCCCTGCTGTGTGAACTACAAATGCTACAATGGATTGTGTCTCCAACTGCTCTAGATATGAAATTTGGATCACACCATTATTTACCTTATAATAATGATTTCCATGGGCATCCTTTGGTTCATCTAACCTCCTCCCATGAAGAAAAATTGGTTGAATGTCTCTGACTACCCCCATCATAGGTAGTCTAGTGAGAAAATGATATCTTGGAGAGTCAACTCTATTGGCTCTCCCTGAACCATGAATAATCCCATCTCTGGATCCCAATACTCAATAATCCAAGATAGGAGCCCCTCCCCTGCTCTCATCAATGGATTCTCAACATAATTGAGTAATCCACACTAAGTTAAGGGCCCTCACACAATTTTGTTTCCATTGATAGCATTTCGGATGTCTTCAAACTCTCACTTATGATAGATCACTCTAAATTTAACCATTCCTACACAAAAGTACATTTTTTAGTCATATTTCACCTACTCATCTTGTACCCAGTACCCATGCAACTTCCCCCCCAAAAAAAGAACTGTTCCCCCAATGCATATATTGAGCTAAAAATCTATACTAGACTAGTGTAGGAAAACCCCTAGATTTTTGTTTTGGACTAGTGTAGATATTGTGGCCATTTCCTAAGCTCCCAATGTATGAATCAACCCCAATTCTTTCATTGTCCCTAAAAAATTGTCCAAGGTTTCCTCGGGGTGAAACTGAACCTAATATGAAGAAGTAAACCACTAAAAATCAAGAGGAGGTTCAAACCACTAACCTAGAGCTCATAAACTAAAATTTCACCGATCGATTTGTTTGTAACGAGAACACAAATATTTAGGGACTCCCTCCACTCTCCAACTTCATCATGTGAAAATGAATATTAATTTGGAATTTTTTTCCTATTTATAGAAAATCCCTAGTTTTTATTTTTCCTTATGAAACTTTATATGAACTCTGATTAATGTGCCATATTCATTGTTGGATTCATAATTTCGAGTCGTCCTAAAGGGTATTATTATATTTTTCTTCTTGGATACTTCATCCACACACCTTTTTTTCCTTAAATCACTAAAGTTATTAATTGACTTGTGTGTGATGACCATGTAAACCATCTTATATCTATGATGTGTGGTCCATTTCAAGTAACATTTTTCACCTGACATATATCTTAGAACAAATACCTTGAGCATATTTCATTGACCATACATTCCCCTTGGAATCACCTATAGGACTACCCTCATTCTGCTAGATGTCTTAGTCTATCCATTTCTTTGATTTTCCATTTACCCAATGATAACTCTTTCCCTACATGGATGCCCTAGTTTAGTAACAATTTTTTCATTTTGGCAAATCTTCCTTTGCATCCTCCTTAGAATTGAACATCTGAATAATCTACACCCCAGATTTAAAGCCTCATATATATTTACTCATCATGTTGAAAAACTTACCCTTCAGACTCTCGCACTATTTTTGGATTATCACATCTCATAATGCCTCTGCTTCATCCATTCTATGACTATTGTTCAATTTTATACCACCTTTCACCAACCACTGAGTAGATTACCACTCATGCCCCTTTCCTTGATCATTTCCATTTGAAATTTTCGACCTCTAACATTATAATCATCTGTTTGTTTACTATGGCATTTATCTCTTTGTATCCCTGTGATTTATCCATATGGTTTCCCACTTCCAGATTCCATTTGGATATTGTGTCTCTTGACACATTGGTTAGATTATTTGACAAGACCCTTGTCCCTTCATGGTGATCTTTGATAACATCTTGGAACCCCTTTGGAAATACCAAGAGGATCTTGCACTCCTTCAACTGAGGTTTCATTTGTGGCAATAACCCTTTGTTTCCCTTGTTCAGAGCATCTGGGATGAGTCACCCTTGTCTCCTATGAAATTTGTTCAGTTTTCTTGAGTCTTGTTACAATTTACCTTTGTATCCATGAGTTTTTCCCATACAATGTGGTTGAATTTTGGCCTCTAGTTGTCCCCATGTTTTACTGATATGTCTTTGAAAAACTTTGTTCCTAGTAATTAACCATTCCCCGTGGAGTGCTTTTAGTCACTTCCATGCCATTCTTTCCTTTATGCTTTGAAAAACAGAAGTCATGAGTCCATCTCTCTTTGCTTTCTTGTCATCCCTTGGTGTCAGCCTCTATCAGTTATCCTATCCTTTCTACCTCATGCCAGTTTTCAAACATCCATTTGTCCCTTGACTCCAACGATACTTCCCCCATTGACTTAAACACCTATATTCTAGGGTTTTGTTAAGAGGAAAATGTACCATGGGCCCATATTCATCATCAATGGGTTACCTTGCACTAAGTAATGAGAATACTCATTGCTTTTTGAATTGGTTGTTTCTCACATGCTTGAATTCATCTCATTATCACATAGTTGAGACTCATACACTTGATGGTTTAGTGGTCTAGTTGATTGTACCAGATTCCCTGACATGTGTGATTTTATTAGTACTAATTAAGAGCGTGTTTCCATTCAAGTAACTCCTTGCATGTTTTAGCCTTAACATTTGTTTCTATAGATATAACTCAAGTTGTTGTACTTTGGGTGTTGGCCCTTAGGAGTTCGTCCTATTCCTAGGTTTGTTGGCACAAGGGCAGACCCAGGGTTCAACACTACAACAACGCACCAACAAAACCCTTACTACCAGCCCTTTTGGCAACACCTGCGAAGAAGATGAAGTCTCACCCGAGGTAGAGGCAGGGGTGGTTGCAGGAATCCAATGTCTGCAACCTTAGATGGGACACATATATGTGATTTTGACACCTTAACATAGCACTTAGCAGTTATAGTTCGTTAATATTCAGCCTTAGTTTACAGCGCAACTAAACCCTAACAACAGATCAATGCAATATTTATACAGATCCAATAGATTCAAGTACTAAGCATACCAACATAGATCAGATCTAGCATTTATTCAAATTATTCAACACTAATCTATCATATTAGATCCTTCTAAACATACATCAGTGCACTAAGCATTCAATCACATATACAAGAGAACAACCATAAAGCACATAGCAATCACAATGCAGGATGTACGTGGTTCACCCCCACCTTGGGGATACGTCCACCAATGCTTCTTCTTTATTTCTTTCTGTCAATCTTCTACATGCACAGAGCCATGATATCTTACTCTGCAGAGGACATCAGATCTACGCACCTTGATAGATCCTCCTTCCCTGAATTATAGAACAAATCCTTCCACAGTCTCTTACAATCACTTGCACTTAGCTTTGCAAGTCTCACACAGTATTCACAAAGTAATTACAATAACCACTTGCACTTAGAAATTGACACTTAACACTTAGCATCACATACTTGTCCCTCCTTCGATCACATAGATCAAACTACTTCCTACATCACCTAACTTTCCATTTATACATTACAAAATCGGCCTAAACATGGGTAAACCCATGGGCCGACATCCCCATTCCCGTTACATAAGCCCAAAACCCAAAAATCCCTAAAAAGGGGTTGAGATCCGCGATCTCTGCTTCGAATTGCGCTCCATCTTCGATAGCTTGTCGAAGTCCCAAAAGTAGGTCAAACATGACCAAGGATCCTCAAAACTTGGTTGAGGGCCAACAAGCCCCCAACACTCACCTATGACTCATCCCAAGTCACTCTGGTCTGGGTAGTTGTGCTTCAAAATCCTCAAGCTTGGCTCGAGATGCTTCGACCTATTGCTGTGCCAAGACCTCCTGCTCGACGAACTCTTGGATGATTTCTTCGTTGACAGGTCCCTCTAAACGGTGTTCGATTGCAATGACTACTTGTGCCAACTCTATGCCTTGACCTTCAATATCCTCAAACAGTTGGCAAGATTCGTCCTGGAATGGTTGGAGCCTTTGAGTCACTTCCATGAATTTTCTCTGAATGGTGTGGACCTGCTATTGAGAAATGCGTTGTTCTTGGGATCGCTTCATCCTTTCAACTGCTGACAGGAACTTCAACTGCGCCTGTACTGTTGCTGCTTGCTTCTTTTCCTCCTGGAGTTGTGCCTCCAGTACCTTCAACTTAGTATCTTCAATGAGTTTCTCATAATTCTGTGCACTGCAAGCACTTAGTTATTTGCATTCCACAGTGAATGCTCTGATCCTCTCGACTGCGCTCTGGACAATGGATTCTCTTTGATCTCACACATATTGCAAGGTACTTGGCACTGTTCGTAGCTCAAGGTCTGCGATTATTTGTTGAATCTATTGGATAGCTTCCACAAGATGCTCTACTTGGTGTTCCACTAGGTCTTCCTCCTTTTTATCTAAGCCTGTCACAGAGCGAAGTGATCTATTGGCTGCTTCATTTACTCCTGCCTGCTATGCGAGAAACTTCTCTTTCTCTTGCTGGATCTGTTCTTTCTCTTCTTCAAAATTAGTTTGGAGGGCAACCTTCTCTTACTGCGCAACTCGACGTTGCTCTATAAATAATTTTTGTACTTGCTTTAGGGCCTCTGTGACCTTTTCGATTTCTTCATGTGTGCAATGAAGGTGAGCTTCGGTCGCATCAGCTAGTCTGCGGATTTGGCCAGGCTCATTTCCCAACTCAGGTGCTTCTGATGGTGGGGGTGCAGTTGATACAACGCAGATGGATTGAAGGGCCTACTATACCCCTCGGAGTTCAACCTCGATTCTATCATACATCTCCTCCTTCTTGGCTTCATGTTTCTACAAGATGTCCTGCGAGGCATCTGCTATAGCGATGATGATAAAGTCGAAGTCATCTATGGTGAGCACAGTTTGCATCTTGGTCAATGTGGCTCTAGATTTATTTCGGTAAGTGGGTCTCGTGGGAAAAACCTTCCTTTTATTCAAGGGATTAACCTCATCAGCAAGGTCCCTAGGAGGTGTTACTTCACCTTTCTTCTGTTGGTCCTCTTCACCATTAGTCTCTTCTACTTCGTCATCACCCCCTTGTCTAGGTGATACTGAAGAAGTTCCTTCCGATGCGCTACTTAAGTTTTGGACCTATTCGATCTTCTTCCTTCTGCTGGGTCTTGGAAGATCCTTTGCTTCATGAGTGGTCTCAGGGATGCCGATTAGTTCAGGGTTTGACATTTCTGCGGGGTCTGCGGGGATGAGGAGTTCTATAGACCAGTCCTTGGTGATCTCTTCAAGGTCCTCCTCTGTGAACTTGTAGTATGATTGAAGCTCTTATTTGTGCTCATCTACGTGCGCGGTGATATAAATGAAGTGTCGATCTGCACGAAACTTCATGAGGGGTAGGAACCGATGCAACGTGTTCGACGTCATGCGAGGGAAAACTTCGATAGCCCTCTTCAGTTGATGATAATAGGTATGAAAGACCATGTTCGATTGCCATTGTTTTTCCATATCGCTTGAGTACCAAAGCGTGGTGAAATTTGCAGCGAGTGGCTCGAACAACTCAATGTCCGGGAAGGTCACACCTTCTGACATTTCCCAAGCGGTAAATATGATGAGGATCATGAGCCATCTAAAGTGGAACTAATAGCCCTGATCCTGAGCTTCGCAACAATCTAATTCCAGCTGGTTGACCAAGTACTTCGCCCAGTTCATTTGGAGTCCTTCTACACATTTCCCGACTAGGTCAACAACGAACCCTATGACTTGAGTAGGTCGATTCTTGCTCACTAGCTTCCCTGCGATCAGCTGGTAGGCTAGGCGCACTGCGCCATTCTGGATGGAAGCTACCTTGTATCCTCATGTTCCCTTTTATACATTTTCGTAAGTGTCCTTAATTCTCTGTTCTAGGGCGTGGTCGAAAGCCTTCCCTGGGTAGAAGTCTTGCGGGTCAGGTCCTTGCATGCTCAATCCGATGATCCTATGGATCAGCGTCAGATCGACTGTGATGTGTCTATCCAGCCATAGGTAGCCGCCATGGTAACATGAGAGAAGGAGCTTAACACACGTGTTAACCTCCTGGTGCCTTCCAAAGTGTGGGATTTTCATCACATTCAAGAGGGTGGACTGTGCGAGGTTCATAGTCCATGGCTGGGGGATTATTTTCGAGTTCTTCCCCTTTGTCCTGGTCAGATACTTGTAAGAATAAAGCATGTTGTAATTCTTGTGGTCACCTAGGTTGAAGTCGTTGAACTTCAACGTCGCAATCTTATCTTGTTGCGTTCAGACTGCACATATCCCCTTCGGGAGGTATGCAGTAACCATGGTGTAATCAAAGTCCCTCGAGACACTGTCATGACTCACCATGCTGACCAGAGGCGGGATGTAGTCATCTAAGATGGTTAGGATTAGCTTTGCATTTGCTAGATCATCTTTGTGCTTGGTTCTCTTCTCTGCTGCTGGTTGGGATGGTCCAGATCTGCGAGCAGTCGATGAAGAGGCTTGCACTCCTTGTGTCGATGAAACTTGAATTCCTGTGGACATCACTCTCTCGGCCATCATATCAATTAAAACTTCCTCGACTGACTTCTCCACAACATTGAGCTCGTTCGACATGCACACTCTCAATTAGAAAACTCGGGTGGATGGATGAGTGCTCAAAGTAATAGAATCGATGCCAATATTACTAAGCAGAGTGCAGTAGAAATGGGTTCTCTTGTTATCTCTAATACAATTCAGAAAAGTGTTCTCAATGCAACAGTCGACAGACTAAGTAGGCACTATGTAACAGATCTCTCCAACGGATAAGAAGCTTCCCATCAATGCAGTTCTGTCTATTGCGGTGCGGTCCCAATGGTTCAATGGTGAGCTTTTCTGGTCATAATTGTTGTTCTAACCGTTCTAGAACTTCAGTCCAATGATTATAATGCTTCCAATGGCCATATCGCTTCTCCATGGAGAATTGCCATGTGGCATTGTTATGATATCCCAACGAAGTTCCAATTTTGCAAATTTTCCTTCTGCGAAGTTCCCTCTGGGACCTTCTGTAACTTTTCGATCTTTTCTCTCTTCTTACTGAGTTTTCTATCCTTCTTTCTGATGATCTTCGTCTCGGTATTCCTCTTTCCATTCTGATTCTTATCTTCTTTTGGCATAGCAACTTTGTACTGTTGAGATTCTTTCATAGGATTAGAAAGTAATAATTCTTCTCTATCTGGGGTAGGTTCTCTACTTGTCTGTGAATATTCTTGTGTTATTTTAGCTTCATGATCCAAGTTTCTGGTTCTCAGTAGCTTCAATCTGTTCTCCTGTTCTGCAATCAAGTGTGTTATCCTCCTAGTCATGAAATATTTTAATTCCTGCTTTTTATGTTCTAGGGCCTCCTCTTCTTTTCTTTTGGTCTAATCTTTCTCGATCCAGGTTTTTCCTAATAACATAGTAAATGGAGCGTTATTCTCAATGAATCTAACAACCTCAAAATCTTCCTCTATCGAAGCTCCATGAGCACTCATAAATACTTGGGTGAGTCTTCCACATAGGGTTATCAACTTTCCCCTGAATAGTCCTATTTCTCCCAATTAAGGAGTCGTATCAGGCTTTCCTAAAGCTTCCCAAGTTCTTTCTGTCATGATATTTACCCGTGTTTCCTCATCCAGAACACTGTCTATGTCGAAGTCTCCTATTCTTGCTTCTATGCATTCTTTTTCTTTGAATATCTTTGATAAGTTGATATCTCTGTGATTATTTAGGGTTTCTTTCATTTGGAGCATTAAATTCTTTGATTTTTTTCTGGGGTTCTGCCATGGTCTCATTTTCTTGACCTTCCTCAAGGTTTTCTTGTCTCATATTCATTCTTTCAAGCCTAGAAATCATTCTAGGGCAATCTAAAACTTCATGGTCCATAACTCTACAACAAAGACAACTAGGTCTTCTTCCAGGGCATTCCTTAGCAAGATGTCCCGGTCTTCTGCAACTGTAACAAAGGGTTAATCCTCTTTTTTTCTTAAATGATCCCTAGCCTTTAATGTACTGCGCACTAGGATCATAGTAGCTAACCTGTAAAAAATTCTTTCTAGGATCCTGCATCCATTTGTTAGTCCAAACATTCTTTCTATGCATAGGAATAACATATCTTTCATTATTTCTATCAGATCTACCCATATCAAACCTTCTCTCTTCTAGTTGTGCCCTAGTTTTCAGACTAGGATAACATTTATCAAACATACCTAGATCCATACTCTTGAAACAAAAATTTCCACTAATCTTACTTTCAACAGATCACAAAGCTTCCAGATCTAAAACTTTTCACTATTCTTACCTTTATCAGAGCGCAAAGATTTGAGATCTTACCTCTTTTCTTCGGATTCGAATTCTCTTCTTAGAACAGATCTTTACAGGTCAAGTAGAATACTGCACACTAAGTCAACAGATCTACGCAAAGAGTTTTCTTTCTTTCCTTCAGTTCCCAACAATCACAATTTAAGGTCCCGACAATGGAAGCATTTGTTGGCACAGGGGCAGACCTAGGCTTCAACGCTACAACAATGCACCAACAAAACCCTTACTACTGGCCCTTTCAGAAACACCTACGAAGAAGATGAAGTCTCACCCGAGGTAGAGGTAGGGGTGGTTGCAGGACTCCAGTGTCTGCAACCTTATATGTGACACAGATATGTGATTGTAACACCTTAACATAGCACTTAGCAATTACAGTTCGTTAATATTCAGCCTTAGTTTACAATGCAACTAAACCCTAACAACAGATCAACACAATATTTATACAGATCCAATAGATTCAAGTACTAAGCATACCAACATAGATAAGATCTAACATTTATTCACATTATTCAACACTAATCTACCATATTAGATCTTTCTAAGCATACATGAATGCACTAAGCATTCAATCACATAGACAAGAGAACAACCATAAATCACATAGCAATCACAATGCAGGATATACATGGTTCACCCCCACCCTGGGGATACGTCCACCAACTCTTCTTCTTTATTTCTTTCTGCTAGTCTTCAACATGCACAGAGCCATGATATATTACTCCGCAAAGGACATGAGATCTGTGCACCTCGCTAGATCCTCCTTCCCTGAATTACAGCATAAAGCCTTCCACAGTCTCTTACAATCACTTACACTTAGCTCTGCAAGTCTCACACAGTATGCACAAAGCAATTACAATTACCACTTGCACTTAGAAATTAACACTTAGCACTTAACATCACAAACTTGTCCCTCCTTCGATCACATAGATCAGACTGCTTCCTACATCGCCTAACTTTCTATTTATACATTACAAAATAGGCCTAAACATGGGTAAACCCTTGGGCCAACATCCCCATTCCCGTTACATAATCCCAAAACCCAAAAAGCCCTAAAAAGGGGCCGAGATCCGCGATCTCTACTTTGACTTGCGCTCCATTTTCGACAACCTGTCGAAGTCCCAAAAGTAGGTCAAACATGACCAAGGATCCTCAAAACTTGGTCGAGGGCCAACAAGGTTCTAGAAGACTTCCCCCTATCGACACTAACACTTTGATTCTAGGGGTTAGTCTTATATATCTTGTTCCATTTTTCTTCATTGATGGGTTACCTTGAAAAAAGTCGAGAGAGTTTTCAATTCTATTAGACTTGGTATGATCCCATCTACTAGACTCCAACTCATTCTTAAGCTGTTGAGATTTATGCATGTGTTTTAGTGATTCAAACTTGGTTGCAATTCCTTGGATTCAATAGGCTTGGTTCAATTCGATTCTCAGAGCCAACAACTTGATCTTCCCTCCTGATAGCTCACTTCAGATATCGTGAGCCCCTTTCCTAATTCAATAGGGCTCCTTTGGTTATTTCTCCTCCCCAAGGGGGCATCGATTCCTATTTATTCATCTTAGTTGCATCCTTCAATTTGTTTATCCTAGATACTACTATCATTGTATTGTACTTTTCATCCCATTCATCATGATCATTCTTTGTATTATATTGGGACACTATTTTGTCTTATTATCTTGGAAAATTTATGCCATGGCACACCATTGTATCATTATTTGGAGATATCTTCACAAGAAAGGTTATGCCCACCTAATCCCTCTTGAGATCTGGTACACATATCACCCTTTTGACTTGTTGTTGACAAGTGGTTCTCCATTTCCCTTTCCGAGCCATCTTCCTTCCTTGAACACTCCTCTCCCTCCTTTGTTCTTTTTGTACATAGGTAAAGAAATAGTGATGTATTTAATTTATACAATTTTCTTATAACCTCATGCATTTGGGGGAATTATTTGATCACATTGAAACTACACACTTGCGATATTTTACTAGTCATACAAGAACACATGACTATTGGAATGCATAACCCCCATTTCCATTCCCTTTCCATACTATGACTTTAAAATTGCCAGAAACAACCCATTCAAACATTGAAAGTGATCAAATTTGGCCAATACAGATATACCCACCAAACAATGCATATATTACCCCCAAAAGATGATTTCCCCCTTAAAATAACCAATTTTGACTATTTCTATCCCCATCAATGTGCCTAAATTGGTATGATGGGAGGTTAGTTACATGTGGACCATCCTAAATTTCCTAATTTCTATTTTTAATTTTGATTTAGTCTTCAACCACTAAAAGGAAGACCATGTCAAGGCGGTTTAGCCACTACTCTACTATAAATAAATCACTTGGATTCATTCCATCCATCCATCC
The DNA here is from genome assembly GCA_009831015.1 of Picea engelmannii. NCBI lineage: Eukaryota > Viridiplantae > Streptophyta > Pinopsida > Pinales > Pinaceae > Picea > Picea engelmannii. The sequence continues at coordinate 545,782 of ML779028.1, forward strand.
TTATAAGTAAGGTTATGTTGCCGATATGTCACTAGGATCTTGAGGACCTATTCCTCTTGATTGTACTTTTCTAGCCTTTGTACCTTGCTCACCAACCAAGGAGGGAGTCACAAGCACATCGAGAAATCCAATGACTCATCCCAAGGAGTGGCTTTGGAGCCCATTCAACTTCAACAAGCGCATCCACCATGGGTAATCTATTGGCCTTCCCATTGTGGTAATGGAATTCTTTGTATTCTTTCATCTCTTTTGTTCATGTTGATTACATGATTTCTTGCTTTGGTTCTTTATCTCATGAGTAATTTATCGTTTGAAGCATACAAAGTAGGGTTAGGGTTCAATTATCTAACTCTTTAAACCATTTGTTTGAGCTTAATATACAACCATTTAGTTTAAGTGGGATTGTATACCCTTGTGACAAATCTCCACCAACACAATAATTTATCTTATCTTCTATTTCTTCATCTCACCACAAATTTTCCTTAAACTTGGATGTGATAATATCTTTAATAATAACATTATTCTAGAGAGTAATTTTTTTCTCTATTTCCCAATGGCTTAGCCAAGACTTACGTCTTTATGCCAACCCCTATTAAAGTGAAGGTACCTTTTATTGGAGTTTGAAGTAATCTCAAGCCTTTTTGTCTTTCATATTACCTAATTTTCTTGTTTACATTAGGTACCTAGTCATAGCCATACTTTCAATGGGGGATATACTACTTTCTCTTAGAAGGATAGGCTATAACCATTACTTTTAATTTTAATATTATATCTTATAAAATATTTTTGGATTTGCTTCACATTCCTCTAAAATTCTCTATAGATGTAGCCCCAAACTTTACATTCATATAAAATAACAATAATGAAGAAAATCTCTAAAATAAAAATAAACTTTCCAATATTCATTAATACTTTCTCAATATTATAATTCCATTAAAGTTGTAATGAAAATCAACTTCAAAATTAACCTTCTCCAAATTATTATATAATAACATTTTAATAAATTATTATTAAATAATACATATCTATATGAAATAATAACCATAATAAAAATATTATTGAAAGGGAGTTTATTAAATTTTAAGAAAATTCTCCATATTTGTCCCACCCAAACAAATATACGGGGAAAGTTATGGTTATAATACTATTTTTAAAGTTACTATAAATTAATTTAAACAATTTGGATTATTAAAAAAGATAAATATGTGGGGAAAGCTATAATTATAATATTATTTTTAAAGTTAATATAAATTATTTCTATAATTATAATATTATTTTTAAAGTTAATATAAATTATTTTAAACAATTTGGAGTTAATATAAACTATTTTAAACAATTTGGATTATTAAAAAAATTAAATAAATGGGGAAAGCTATGATTATAATACTACTTTTAAAGTTAATATAAATTATTTTAAACAATTTGGATTATTAAAAAAATATTGTAACATTAAAAAGGTGTTGTAACATTTAAAATGGAAAAGAGAAAAATAATTTTTAATAATTAAATGTAAAAGATAAACTGATTGTAATTTTTGAAAATGATAAGTAAATTAATTTTACAATATAAAAAATATTAGTAAAATAAAATATATAACATTTAAAAAAAGCATTAAGTATAAATAATTTTTTGATGACTATATATATATATAATTTTTTTTTTCTTTTTTTTCTTTTTTTCTTTTTTACTGATAGTAATCAATAATGACTGTTTCCATGCTAATTGATAACTAATTAAATTATCATAAATTTTCCATATGATTATAAGATTCATTTTAATTTTTTTTTAGAATATAAAATTTGAGGAAAAGTTAAGGTTAAAGGTTTGCATCTCTAAAGATTTGATCCCTATCAGTTCTTGATAGATCCCTGATTAAAATAGATTTATATTGGTGATATTATATACATGTTTTGATTATTATATAGATTGATTAAACCTACTTATTGTTTATATGTATTTTTTTAGTATTTATATATTTTAATGTTTTTTATTATTTTATTATTAATTTAATATTGATTTATTACTTTATGACTTTTTATTATTATTTTAATGTGTTAGATAAAACAAACAAAAACAAGTCATGAAAAAAATAATGGACAAGTTTACATCACACATTTTTTAATTATCCAAAATGATTAGCATCTTAGTTGAACACTCATGGTAAAAGGGTCCTAGTTCCATTCCCAATAGGGCTTTCTAGGTCAGTGGAATAAGTTTATTATGCAAGTGGATAACCCTCTCACCAGAGTAATAGTTGTGCCTTGTGATGCAATAGTTGTGCCTTGTTTCAATAGGTGTGTCTTGTTTCAGAGCACTTAATTTACATGTAAGTGATCATTGGTTTAGAACAGAGCTTTACCAGTTTACATAAGTCAATAAGCAATAACATAGGAAGCAATCTATCATAGAACATGAAATGACAGCATAACTTTCATGCCAATACAATATAAAGTACTAATTGTGCCTTGTGATGCAATATCATATAGCTCTGACATGATCATTGTTTCAGAGCACTTAAATTACATGTAAGTGATCATTGGTTTAGAACAGAGCTTTACCAGTTTACATAAGAAACAATCTATCATAGAACATGAAATGACAACATAACTTTCATGCCAATACAAATACAATATAAACCTGAGATAATCATCATTTTTCCAAAACTCATACATTTTCAAAATTTTTAAATTTTTTACACAGTTTATATCCAATAATCTCTCAAGCTTATTCATATTAGTATTCAATAATCTCTCAAGCTTATTCATATTCATATTCAATAATCTCAAGAAATATTATATGAAATCATTATTTTTCAAAATCTAATACACTTTCAAAATTCTTTGCACAATTTATATTTAGAAATCTCAAGCAATATTATGATGAGAAAACCTGCACACTTTGACCACTTTTCAATTCTCCCATATTATGGTGAGAAAACCTGCAGACTTTGACACTTTTCAATTCTCCCATGTGAATTATTTACTCTATGTGCCCCTGGCAAGCATCTCTTGATACATCCTGTACGATTGCTGTTTCTCCAGTCTCATTTTCTGGTAAAAGCTATCGATGAAAGCATCAGCCAACTTGTTGGTTTCTTCAACACAAGACAGTATGCTCTGATGATCCCCATCAATGATTAATGGGCTGCCCTCGCTTGAAGGGATCTTCTTCTCCTGCAAGTCCATAACAGAGGGCGAACGTATTGTTATAGCTCCATAATTCTGCTCTCCCTTCTTCTTTCTGCCATGAAAAACGAAGCTTTTTGTTTTGTTTACTTGGGTTTTCAGAGAGGGCATGGCTTTTGCTAAAGCTCTCAGAACTTGTTTTGCGAGATTCGCCAGAGCAATCTTCATCTTCTGGGCAGGCTACTGTAAACATCTGATATATAAATAAGATATCCCACCCACCCTTTTAACAAATTCAATAATAGAATACAGTAGGAGCCTTGCACATACAAGATTTCAGGACTCTGCATAGCCTGGCTGGTTATTTATAGGGTTTGTAAGGACGAAAGGTTTATTTTTCAGTGCATGGTTTCTGGTTTTTCATACGTGGGTGTGAATTCCATGCAGTGGTAAATTAAAGTATATTAAATTATTGGATTGGGAATACTCTCCTCATGGAATTTTTCTATTTGTGATAGGAGGAACACCTAGATTTTTTATGGACTTACTTTTTAACTTTGGTTTTTCATTAAAAAAAAAGAGAGTGCATTATGAAATAGACTTTACAATCTATGAATTTTGGCTTTTTAATAAAATTATTTTGTCCTTCAATGTTAAGAGGACATGTGGTGCCATATGTAATTTTAGTTTTGAAAGTTAGGCCGTCCATGGAGTAAAAGCAGGGCAGGCTTATTTGGATTTCATGAATAAAATTGCTTATGGGGTGTGGCTTTTTGAAACATGGTCTTTTAAAATTCCAACAGTGTAAAGTAATCCATATCTTTAGAAAAGGTTGCACTGTAGCACTGTTTTGCAATGATGAATAAACTTTATGGCATATCATATTTATATTAAGGAGATTGTGCCCACTTTTAAATTTCCATGCAGCATCCCACATTGTAAAGCTTTCCATATTAACTTTGACATTGCAAAAATAAGTTCCAAGTACAGACTTTACCCACCTTCAGTGCAACATTCACACTACAAATCTTGTATTTGCAACTTTGACCTTGTAAAAGTAAATTCGAAAATACCTTTTGCTTGGAATGTTATTTATACTTAATGGCTAAGTATCTTTTCTTCTGGAGTTTCATCTTTCTTAAAAGTAGGTTGGGAATATAATAGCTTTCATGTATAACAGAAATGCAATAGGTGGGAGGATGCATCTTGTTGGTAGGTGGAGGATGCATCTTGTTTGGCAGTAACTTTTTGGCATCAATTATGATAAAAATATATTTTACTTTACAGGGAAGGTTTATAAAATTTTAATTATGAAATTATTTAATTTTTTTTAAAATAATTTTTATAATTATTAAAAATATAAAAATTAGAAAATTTATAAAATATTGTTATAAAATCAATTGAATTTACTTAATTAATTTTTTTTTCATGATTATATATATAATTGTTCATTACTTTTTACTTTTTATGTAAAGAAAATCTAATAAAATAAGTACTTAAATTATTAATTTTTTCCAAAACTGTATTTTAATAATTCAATAATTTATTTTCTTAAATTAAAAATATTGAATTTGGTTATATTTGATATTCATGTGAAAGGTGATATAAGAAAAAGGTAATTTAATGATATATCAAATAAGGATTAAAAGTTATTAGAAATAGAAATGAAGCATGAAAATGAAATAATGACTACACAAAATGCATAACATTACATGAATACAAAAATAATGTTTAATGTTTTCAAGGTGATACTTTTCAATGTTTTATAAGACTTCATTATATAGAATAGAATAATGGGATAAAAGAAACAACTTCTCAAGTCAATCACTAATAATATATTGGTTACATTAATAAAATAAATCAGCAGCAAGGGTATGCCATGATTAAATATTAATATTAACAATCTTCTTAATTTAATTTCGGTTCAAAGAAAATACATTGCAATTTATGTCTCTTAATGACAATTTTCTTCAACCCAAGAAGAGTTGCTTGACCATGGGGCTACTATCGAGAGGGAAGTCAATGCTTGCCAAATCCTTTGTTGACCAAATTTAAAATTTTACAAGTTTAGTATATGTCAAAGGTTTTGGGAAGATATCTACAATTTAATACTAATGCGACAAAATTCTAGATGGATGATCCAATCTAGAAGCAATCATCAAATGTAACGATTGAACGAACTTCAATTGTTTGGCCTTCTAATGGTACACTAGATTGTGAGGAAGTTAAATAACACTTTGATTATCACATTAAAAAGAATCTGGTTTTTCTTGATGATGTCCAAGTTCATATAATAATGTTTGAATCCACATTACATCTTGTCCAACTATGACAACAACTCAAGCCTAGAAAGGGATATGGGAGGGATTATAGTCTTCAATGCAAAACATTTTCACAAGATCAAGATAATACTTAAGCTTGAAAACGACATTCTTATCATCAAGTTGCACAATTTAGAAGTCAAGGAAATAATACAAAAGGTTTAAGTTAGTCATTTCAAATATACTCACGGGTTTATTTTTCATGCTATGGAACATGTTGGTCCTTAATTACTCATAACAATCAAATCATATACATATAGGACAAGTATGAGTATTTCACACACACACACACACACACACACATATGGGACTTGATAGATTAGAGTCTGTGACCTCACCATTATGAACATGCATTTGGGAAAGTGTTTGAGATAACCTTGGGGGATCTATTAAGTGAATATGTGTGTGTGTGTGTGTGTGTGTGAGAGAGAGAGAGAGAGAGAGAGAGAGAGAGAGAGAGAGAGAGAGTATTGATTAGTTTGAATTATTATTATCAACTTGAAGGTTACCAACAACCCAAAGGATAGTAATTGTTGTTGATATTTTGGTAGCTGCGGGAGGTATTTACCTCCACATGTAAACCTGACGAGAATAGAATATTCTAGGAAGCAAGAAGAAACCCTAATGAGTTGGCTAATAACCCTAGAAAACAATTCGACTCAAGATGATAATTGGTATTAGGTTATTAGCCTACAAGAGAAGAAGTCGACCATAAGAAATATTATATACTAAGTAAATAGGCACCCAGAATGAGAAGTCGGCCCAGGTAGTTAGCTAGAATCAATATAAATACAGGAGGCCAGCCTTCATTCTAGCAGACATCCTCAGAACCGCAGAGCTCACTTGTGCGCATTGCAGTTAGCCAGTTTGTGTGCAAGTTTGGAGGAGAGTTATCATTGCAACTACTGCAGCTAGTAGATTACGTTTTGGCTTGGACTATCTCTTGGTTATGGTTTGGACTATCTGATTAGCTCTTGTTTGGTGTGCTATCCTTGGAGAAAGGTGCACTACCCTTTGTTTGGCTATCTAGCCTAGGGTTTGCTTCTAGAATGAGTCTCTATTAAGGTTAAGGTGCTCGGAGGGTGGCTTCGGCCTATGATTGGGTGACAATAGTGATATTGTCTACGGTAAAACGAGCACAATCCATCATATTCTAACAGGTTATGGGCCCACACCTCCTTCATTTAGTTTAACCACTGGAAGGGAGCATAGCCATAAGGATATTAAGCTCGTTGAAGAACTGCCATTAGGGTTTCTAACAGGAGTAGTTACTAAAGCATTGCCACTAGGGTTACTAGCAAGTGCAGTTGCATAAATTCTAACCCTCTCGTTGAGGCACCTTAAGTGAAGGGATTGACCTGATTTTCGGATAGACCAGTGCGCCCTAGCCTAGCGCACCTCCTGGTACTCTCAGCAAGCCAAGACGTCAAGTTTGAGTTTTTGGTCAAATCTAAGGTTGATCAAGTCAAAGCAGCCATCACTTACTTTATGAAGTCAGAAAACAAGTTAGATGGAGATTCTAACTTCAGAGCGTCGAAAAAAGGATTTACCTCATCCTTTCCAAGAATAAAGTGTTGGATATCATGAAAGGAAAGATCGTGGAACTGGAGTTTGAAGAAGGAAAAGAGAAGGAATCACAGAACGTTGTAGTCATGGAGAAGTTCAAAGACGGTGACATCAATGCCATGAGTATTATAGTGGACTCTATAAAATACCACTTGATACCCTACATCTCCCATATTGACTCCTTGAAGAAGATGTACGATGCCCTAACAAACCTCTTCTCAGTTAGAAACACTAGACAAGTAATGAGTCTGAAGAATGAGCTCTGTGACATGAAGATGAATGATGATGACATCATAACATCATACTTTGTAAGAATATCTCAGTTAAGAGATCAAATACAAGCCATTGAAGAGATCATTTCAGAGAAGGAATTGGTAAACATAGTACTCAATGGTCTTCCCAAGACATGGGATGCATTTGCCGCAAGCATGAACAGAAGGAAGGAGTATCCTACATTTGAATAACTTTGGACTTGCTGTGCTCAAGAAGTATAAAGGATCAGTGAAAAAGAGAAACCCCAAAAGAAGTACGATGATCAAGCCTTCACAACAAGATTCAAGAACTTCAGGAACAAAAGGAAGTTTGGTTCAAGGAAGAAGCCAAATCAAGAGAAAGATATGTCAAAAATACAATGCTTCAACTATCGAAAGTATGGTCACTACAAGAATCATTGTCCCAAGCTAAATAAAAGGAAGGAGATACACAAAGAATCAGTTGCCAAAGAAAATGAACCTACAAAGAATATTAAGAAGGATGAAAAAGACTTTTTCTTCTGAGACAAGGTAACATTACTCTTCACAGTTCTTGTATATACCATATTTTCTGTACATATATTGCATATCTATTTTCTAGAAGATAATATGTTCCAAGAGAATAACAACAAGATTTCTATCACTATGACTACAAGACAAGACAATACACATGAAAGGATGAAGTACATCAACAAACGTTGGTAACAATTCATCTAGAAGTTATTACAAAAGTAACAGCTGCAAGATAAGAAGAAATCAACAATCAAGAGGAAATTAGAGTAAGACTTATGACACTTTGCAGAAGACAATAAGGATGCAGATAGAAGTGAGGATTATGTTAGATGGAGGGAGCCAATTATATACTTCCAAAAGAAAAACATGCACTCATAAATGAAGCAAGGATTAGGAGGGAGCTAATCCTATGATCCATTGAATATGATGAAGTATATATCCATGGTAGCAGCCATGAAAAGCAGTACATGTTCAGTTTGACTTTAGAAGAAGCCTTCTTCGAAAAGAAGCCTAAAAGTATCCTTGGTTGTCCATCCGCATCCGTGATTCTATGATGAAAGAAAGAAGTGAAATCTTTAGGGCATGGAATCTATAAGAAACTCCATGGACCCAAGAAGCTAAAGAGAAACATGAGGAAGAACATGAAGATTCCAAGGAAAGAAAAGACAGAACAACCAGTCATTGTATTGAGAATCACAAGACTACCAGCCTTATATGAACTCACCAAAAAGCAATCAAGCAGAGGAAATGAAAAGTGTGATGAAGAACAATGTATGGAAGACTTATGAATGCAAGCATTGTGAGAAATAGAACTAGAAGTTATCCCAGATGGAGGAAGAAGACTATGATGATTATTTGTTCCAAGTAAACCAGGCATACCTCTACATGAGCCAGTATATTGTTTGCAATATCCAGTGGTTGGTGTTTACATGTAGAGAAACCTCAAGGCTTTGAGATATACCAGAAAGAGACCCTTGTATGCTGATGGAAGAAGACAACTTGGTGAAGAACCTCCAACACACAACAGAAGCGTGGTGAAGACTTTCTATATCAGAGATATTGTATTAGAATGGTTACTCAAAAGCTCAGAATGATGGATTGCTAATCCATGACAAACTCTCATGATGGTAGAAGAAGTACCACTTGGATATGTTCCAGTATGACCCTTTCCATGATGTTATGAGCTAGCAGGAAACCAAAATGAATCCAATAATGATATACTATATTGATTAGAGCTATATGAAGCCTTCAGAGAAAACCAGTGTTCCGGAAAGACTAAAGTACATTTGAGATCAAGCATTACATTCTCCATGATGAATTCCATAAAAGAGAAGTGGTTCTCCAATATATATATCTCCACAGATGAGTAGATAAACAAACATTTTGGTAAAGCCTTTGTCCAAGGTGAAAGAGTTTGTGTACACAAGTTGGAGCTCGTGGAGACGACTTCCTTATTGAAAAAGGAAGAGATGACTCCCAGGTTGGGAGGGAGCACTGATGTGTTATTGATTTATGGACAATCATTTTTCAGTTTGAAAAATGGTCCAAGATGAGAAGTTCCTTTCCAGTTCAAAAAGTGGTTTGATATTTCTGACGGACATACATTTTTCAGTTCGGAAAATGGTCTAGATCGAATGGTCATTTTCGTAATGAAAATGGTTCAATGGATTACTGATGTACCATAGACAACAATTTCCCATTGTGGTTAACATGGGGAATGGTCTAGGGCAGTCTCTCTTCTTGAGGGTTAGTACTCAATTAGACTGGCCCGCCTCACCGAATAGTCATTCTTTCGAAGCTCATAGTTGTGAGCAGTTTCGAAGAATGGTCTATTTTTGGAGGTTGGTGCAGGACAACCATTTCCTTAGGAAATGGTCCAGACAATCATTCCTTAGGGCAGAATAATTCGCTCTAGGTTGCACTTTGTTTAGTACTGGAGGAATGGCCCAGGGTGGGGAATGGTCCAGGTTCAACAATCAGGGACATGCATTCCCTAGGGCAGACTCATTCTCTCCAGGTTGCACTTTGTTTAGTGCCGGAGGAATGGCCCAGGGTGGGGAATGGTCTAGGCTAAAAAATCAGGACAATTATTCTTCCTTGGTTGAGAAGAATAGTCTAGATAGCTCATCATTGATGTTTGACCTTTTGAGGGAAGATGCTTTTCCATATCTCACAGATGTGAGTGGAAGAATGGCCTAGATGATTCAATTTATATCATAACAATGTTTTATGTGCAGGTTGATATCGGATGATTGTTATGGAGACGGTATGATAGTAGATGTATGCTACTGTGGTGGATTGTGTTCCACTGATTGTGACTATACGTCATTGATCAAGTATCTCTGTGCTACTTGGTGTGGTAGTGTACCACTGTATTGTAGTACTACTATGGATAGACACAATTGTGTTCTATTGAATGATATTGCTCTGATTGCCTTGAAGACTATCAACAATGTTGGAAATGATTACCAACTAGATGGATGATCGATGGATAGGGAAATATCTATCCAGGACATTTACTCTTCTAGGACATATGCCCAGATTAGAAGAATGGTTCTTGTGTCACTCTATGGAGTGAGTGACTTATCCAACATCATGCCTGATTACTCAGATGAGGTATGGTTTCGAGAGATGATGCAGTTGATGACACTGATAGTGATGATGGTGCTCATGATCTAACCATGAGATAGTCTATACGACTATGTTGATGCTATTGGGTGAATGGTATGTTTGTGCTCAAGACCATTACCTTCAATACCTCCCTAGCTAGGAGGGAGTGTTGATATTATGGTAGCTGTGGGAGGTATTTACCTCCACGTGTAAACCTGGCGAGAATAGAATATTTTGGGAAGCAAGAAGAAACCCTAATGAGTTGGCTAATAACTCTAGAAGACAAGTCATCTCAAGAGGATAATTGGTATTAGGTTATTAGCCTACAAGAGAAGAAGTTGGCCAGAAGAAATATTATATACTAAGTAAATAGGCACCCAGAATGAGAAGTCGGCCCAGGCAGTTAGCCAGAATCAATATAAATACAGGAGGCCAACCTTCATTCTAGCAGGCATTCTCAGAACTGTAGAGCTCACTTATGCGCATTGCAGTTAGCCAGTTTGTGTGAAAGTTTGGAGGAGAGTTGTCATTGCAACTACTGTAGCTAGCAGATTACGTTTTTGCTTGGAATGTCTCTTGGTTATGGTTTGGACTATTTGATCAGCTCTTGTTTGGTGCGTTATCCTTGGAGAAAGGTGTGATACCCTTTGTTTGGCTATCTAGCCTAGGTTTTGCTTCCAGAATGATTCTTTGTCAAGGTTAAGGTGCTCGTAGGGTGGCTTCGGCCTATGGTTGGGTGACAATAGTGACATTGTCTACGGTAAAATGAGCACAATCCATCATATTCTAACAGTTTTTACATCTTGGAGCACTCCCCCTTCTTCCATGGTTTTTCTAGATGGAAGGAGAAATATTCACTAGTGTTGCAACTGGTAATCCTATGGGGCTCAATTGGATTGGAGTATGTAACCTCACCATTGTCAACATGCCTTTGGGTATGGTCCCAACTGTTTGAGTTATCTCTTGGGGCTATATTAAGTGGATGTGTGTGTATGTGTGTTCCATAGAAAACCTCACAGGAAAACCCAATGGAATATTTCCCACATTTATGGATGGAATCCTTAGTAAATCTATTGGTATAAACCAATATGCCTCTTGAGAAACTGCTTCTTGAGCTAACCCCTTGGGCTAATATATATATATATATATATATATATATATATATATATATATTTCATGTGGTTCAGGACACTAGATATCGATGCTCGCTACGTCCATGGAAAGCCTCTTTGAAATCTGTGAGAGAACATGGGGTGGCTGAGAATTTTCAAAATATTGGGGGCTCAACAACAAGAGCATCTTATGGACCCATTTAAGGGCACACCATGTCACTTCCCAAGATTTAAACCTGGGTGGGGAGGGTAACAGTCATTCCTCCCAACCACCCAAGCCACATACAATGGACTTATATATATATATATATATATATATATATATATATATATATATATTATACCTATTATACCTATATATTAATGGACTTATCTATTATACCTATTGGATGTATGGGTTGACCCGGGTTCTACCTTAGTTCTCCAAAAAAAACCTAGAAACCATGGACCCTTCTGGAGACTAGAAGGCAAAACTGCGCACATAGTGCACAACATAGTCTCACCCAAGATGGCTTATGGGTGATTGCATGACCCAAATGTCTGCAATAGTGGAAGGGATGATGCTCATGAGGATGTTGGTCCTACTTATACTTCAATATTCCTTAGATCTACCATTCTATAATCATATTCATTCATTAACATTCATTCTACAGTAAAATCACAATTGATCTAGTGCTCACTACATTCTAACTCTAACATATTTATTGATTGATTGATTCATTCATCCATTAATCATAAATCAAAACATAAAAGAACATACATAGATACACCATGTTTTACCGTGGTTCATGCCCCTAAGCTACGTCCACAAAGATCTGGCTTCTTTATTATTCATCTTCAAGTCTTTGTGTTGCATGCGTTACATCAAAATTTTGGTAATGGTGAGGATGACCAGTGTCATACCAAGCTCCACAACTTGCGATCTCACTCTTAGTTACAACTCATAGGTCTCCAAAATTGACTCAGTAGTTAGCTCCACAACTCTCTATCCAAAAATTAGTAAGTGCGACTCAAAACTCAACAAAGTCATATCATACCAAAGATGTGATACTTCTCCCAACATATCTCTCTCAGAATGATCCAAGATGATCTCCTCAGATCTTACAATGCCTATTTATACTACCAAAATGGGTAAAAACCATTAAAACAAAGACTCAAAACCCTAACCCTAAGTGGATTAGGTGTGTCCACATTATAACCTCATGTACATGGCTGGTCAACGATCCAACTGTTTCTTCGTCACATTATCCTACTTTCTGCCTTTGTCTTTCCTCTTCCTCACACTGCTTTCCCTTATTGACCAACACATTTATTTTCCTTGACTTTCGACGAGTTTCTTTTCCTTATCTTCTGGCGTGCACTCCTATTCTGGCCCCAATTCTACTTGTCTTCTAAAACTGCTCCACATTCCCCAAAAATAGCCTACTCCAACAAGCCCCCTACACTAACATGTGGCTCATCCCGAGCCACTGATTAGGTAGTGTTTGCATCTTTGAAAGACTTCTCCAACTCCTGGAATCTACCTGAAATCTCTTCAGCACGAGTCTTCACCTATGTGCTCTTCTCTACAATAGACTCAACAGTCTATGTTGTGATATGCTCCTTCAGTATTTCCTCAGCCTCCAACCTATTTTTTTCCATCTGTCCCTTGGTTGCATTCATCTCTATCAGTATCCTCTCTACATCTTCCTGCAATGGCTCCAATTGAGTCTGTTATCCCCATTTGGTGGATAACCAAGGAGATCATGTCTCGAGGCCCTCAGATTGCAGATATGGAGTGCCGAGAGACTACATGACCAACAATACCCTTTGCAAAAATGGAAAATCCACTCACCACCATAGATGGTCACAGTTTTGCAGATGGCATGCAACATACCAGTTGGCTTCCAGAAGGAAGTGGGCCTTGATCCATGAGGTGCAAGTCAATATTATGGTGAAAATCATTTCAATATTTAATCCATTTGATTATGTTGTATCTTAGATTGCTCTAGATTTCATGATATATGCATGTACATTATGAATTTTTCCCTGCTTCACCTTGGTGGTTGACATTGTGACCTAGTAAGTGGTTTTCCTTGGGGATGGGTTTTCTACTGGGAACTCCCTTAATGAGCCATCATACCATTCCCGAACATACTTACCACTTTCCACCATTATTCCCCTCAATTTCCTTACCTCTTTGGTTTTTAGGGTGTATTGACCCAAGAAGGGGTTGTCCCTCATTCTATGGGAAGAAGGGCTTGAAGGCCCAAAGGAGTTGATGTTGGGTAAAAGATAAAAGCCTTGTACAAACCTTCCATATGCTTCGCCTAGGGATCACCCAAGAAAGCAATGAAACTCTTATCTTTAAGTAAAGGGGACCCACAATATAACAAAGAATGCTTAAAAGGTTAGTTGAAGGATATGAGGTCTCATCATGAGCAAACCTATCACATCCATGAATATCTAGTGGTATGACATTACCATCATTTGGCCACCAAACCAGGGTAATGACTCTCAGTTGCATGGATGAGAGAAAGGGGGTCTCATCACAATCCAACCTTCTCATTTCCACTAGGTGTTTGTGCGTGACATTTCATCATCTAGTCATCACACCAGGGAAATGACCTTCAATCTCTCTTTATGCTATATTGAAAGAAAATACAAATAAATAAAGATAAAAGGCAATTGATGGGCTTGGAAAAGGTGCATTGCAGACGAAGGTACCACACACCCTCTACAAAGGCACCCATGAATGAGACACTACGACCCCTTGTATGTTATGAGCCCTATTCCCATTAAGTCTTGACCCCAACCAATTCATACACTTTACATGGCTTAGAGAGGGATCTCTTGGAAACTCTCCTTGACCTAGGGCAAGATCTACCCAATAGGGCACCTCGTCAACCCTCCCATATTCAATATTGACAAGTTGCATAATGTCTTTGGGAAGTTAATTGTTTGGTATAGTGATCTTTGATGCACATGCTTAGATGGTTTGTTTATTGATTGGATTCACTTATCTTGATGTTATGACTTGAGATCCTTGGACGACGTGCTCATTTGTCTTTGTAGGACCTAGTTGGTTGACAATTTTGGGAGAACAAGCCTAGCTTGGGATTCCATGTGGATACAATCCCACTGGTTGGATGTGAAGAGCCCGCATGCCATATGGGAAAGATCAGAGTTGGAAGGCATTAATGATTACTTGGATGACATAGCCTATCCCCCACATGCCAAACAATTTTCCTAGGAGAGGTAAAATGTCACTTCTAAAGACATGACGTCACTTAGGGGGGTCAGGGCTTGGTGTTGAGGTGCCACTCATTTACACTTGGACGTTTTGAGGAGAAGAGGGTCTTCACCATGATGAGAGTGCTTAGATGCTTGACATGTGACCTTTGGAGGCCTACCCATGATTCTCCAACACCAACGACTTCCTCAAAGTGGAAAAACGTCCCCTAAAGGGGAGACGTCCTTCTAAAATTACAGTTTTCTTATGTGCAAAAATGAATTTTAAATGAATTACTTTGTAAAAGGGGGAAATATTAGGGTGGTTAACCCCTAATATTGTGTTTTACACCTTGATTTATGGATATGTCACCTTGGTGACATTTGTATAAATAAGAGATCATAAGATCTCATTTTAAGATAATTCTCCCTCTTATGAGAGGCCTTGGTCTGAAATTTGTGCCACACTTGGCTTCTTTTATCTCCTGTGCACTTGTTTATGGCTATATATTGGTGAATGGTTGGTGGAAGTCTAGTGCTAGCCTTGGATGATTCTTTTCTAGCTCTTATGGCAGATTGTCTTGGAATTTCTCTTGATCTTGGTATGGTTTTGTACTATTATGTTATCATTTTATTCAAGTCAAGTATTTTTATGCTATGATATAGGTGCAAAGTATAAGGGAATACACCCCCACCATAGTCCTCATCATTTTATTGCTTCATCTCATTGATTATACAAGGGTTTGCTAAGAGAAGTATAAGGCCATACACCCTCTTAGCTTAAACCCTAGCCTAAGAGAAACTTGTCTTGGGAAGTAAAAGGGCTTACACCCCCAAGGAGGTAGCTTCTCTAAGCTCTTTGTTTATTTGAATCCATCAAACCAATAGTAAAGGAACTAGTCATACTCTTTTTTTTGCATTGGAGAAATAAAATATTGCCTTGGGAAACGCGAATTTCGGTCATTTTTACTTCTTACAAAGTGGATTGTACTCCTAGCGCCTTAGGCACCTTACAACCACTAGGGCATCCCCATGAAGGGGATGCTTCTTGCTTCTATTAAAAAATTCATCTTCAGCCATTAGGGCTGCAGAAACCCTAACTCATTTTCTTGAATAACTCTCTTATCAACCATTGGATTTTGCTCAAAATTTGCACACTTACTCTCCTTGGCCTAACACAATTTTTGGCAAAGTTTGAAGGGATTTCAGTGGCTGATTTTCTTGCTGTAATACATTGAATTTTAAATCCATAAGGTTGATATGATTTTTTGCAGACAAGTATTTACAACAACCTTATCTTTTGTGCTAGAATATTGACTTTTCATCTTGAGTTTTGCTAGTCTTTCTCTTGTATTTTCTACTTGATCTCTAGCACTTATTGAGCAGCTTATAGTGCCATTTAATTTCTTATATATATTTTTATATACTTCTTCATATTAGGGACAACAATATTAACTTGCTGATCCAACTAACATATATCATTTGAAAAGTGTCTTTTCTTGTGTCTCAGACAGGTACAATCATCTAGAGAAGTACTATACCCGTGGGGAAGAAATTACTTGACTTGCAAGGCATATATCCCTACCTTTTATTTCACTTATAATTGAACTCTAGGGGATTTACTTCCATTTCCCTCTAACTCCATCTCAATCCCCCTAGGGTCACCAAGATCGCCTCCCTAGAGTGATCTAGTCACCCTTGAATTCGGGACCTACATCAAGGTGACATTGGGTGTAGGATTCCAAAGTTGTAGCACTTTTTTTGTGGTTGGGTCAGGCTTCACCCAACCTAAATCTTGCGTTATAAAATTTTGGTGCCGTTACCATAGAGGATTTTGAATCCTCTACGTGCCCTAACAACACTTTGGTAAGCTATCCCAAAGCCTTTCCATTAGCTTGCATGTCGGCTCCACCTAAGGGATGTTCCCCTTCCATTTTCCTTGATGATATCACCTTGAAGTTCATCTAGTGACTCCACCTTCCACGAACCCAATTTTCCATTTTTCCCCTTTCATCCCTTGATGAGCCTTGAGCTCATATGGTGACTCCATTGAGGTATTACTCTTAGTAATGGAACCATGGCCTCGTGGGACTTACCATGGGAATTACATAATGTGTATCCTTCTCTTGATGTTCAGAATGTCCTTGGATATCCAAATCATTGTCCAACAGAATGGAGAGAAAGTTTCCCCAAATTTGACGGTGATCCAGCTCTGGCAGTCACACATGTCATGAATTCTATGAAGTATGCATTGAGCTTAAATGTGATACATGAATATGTGCTGATGAAAATTCTCATTTCTTCATTGGAATCAATTCAAAAGGATTGGATTGCACACTCATGTGATCGAAAGAGTATCCATTCTTCTACAAAGCCCATTGAATAATTTCTCAGGAAATATCGACCAACTACTCAAATTTTGCAAGATACTTTCCAAGAGCTCAAACACACTCTTTGTTGAGAAGGTCTTCCGATCGATGATGAGGCCATATATGAAGAAAAGCTTGAAGAAGATCCCGATGAAGAAAATCCAGATGAGACATATGATGAAGATGAAGTATTTTCTCTTCCACTTGATGAGGATATCCATACCTCTTCTCCCCCTACATATCAATAAGAGAACATGATGAGTTTTAATCCTTTTGAGAACTTTGATGATGCTTTGTTCCATGACTGTGGAAATGAACAAAACTGCCAAAAGGACCCCGATGACATTTTTATTGTAGAAGGCATGAAAGAGACATTTTCATCTACTGTCCCTTTTGAAGAAGATTAAGTTATCCTGTCTTATGAAGAAGTAATCAACTTCTATGATACAGATGAAATCATGGAACACCCCTTGGATACAGTTGACAATCACATTGATGATTTCATATAGATTGGGAGATGCAGATGGGATTTGGGTTGTTTCATTTTTACAGAGATCCTATCTATGACATTGAAGGCACATCTCGGATAAAGGATACATAAATCATTTCTTAAGAGGATTTATTTTTACATCCAGATGGTCCATATATGTGCCAACTCAATGATATGGTTACAAATTTGTTCCATCCATTTTAGGAGGACCTAACGTAACATTTTCAGGATCATTTTCAACCATCATACTCATATTTTGATAGACACCAGGTCATAGCCCTCCCAAAGAAATCTGAGGTCCATACTACCAAATGGAAGTACTATCATGTTGAGACTTTGGGAATGGTTTTGCAGACACAAAAGAGACGTTTCCTGAGTCCGACAGAGGATTTTTTCGCTAAGGTTGTGCCTTACCCCGTTCCCTCTTGTTTGGGAAATCGTAGGGTTTTATTTGGATCTTTTTTCTTTTCTCAGTCTTTAGGGAGAAGTGATATTCTAAGTGAAGATGAAGATGAGCCCTAATCTATGTATAGTAGCCCCCTTCAGACATGGAATGATCAGTCTTGTGGCTACAATTTCAGGCATGATGATTTGGCTGATGGTTTCTCTTTCCAGTAGGATTTCCTCCCTCCCTCCCATCTTCATGAGTTTTATTTTATGATCTATTATATGTGTGCTTATACTCATGATTATTATGTGCTTGACATATCTTTTTTGTATTATATGATTAAGCACAAGGGGAGATACTTTGATGAGATGATCACATGGTTACAATGGTTGTATGACTTCACCTGACATCATCTAGCATGTGATCTTCAGGGCCCCAAGGACCCATGTAAGTAGGTAAGCCATTTTGATTCCCTGCATTTGCACCTTCGTTTCTCATATTAGTTTAGATGTATTTCATTTTCATTTTTCTCTGCTTTCATATTGATTTCATGTTTAGCTTAGAAATTTTGAAAAAATGTCAAATTTTATTTTTTTTAGCTTTGTTGGTTTTGATTATAATCATATGAGAAAAAGGATGAGTAGGACATCCTACACTTGATGGTTTGATGTTTCCTTGCAGGCACAGGTCTACCAGAAGATGTTGTGGTTCTCATGCACTCTATGACGATCACATGTCCCCAAGTAGGAGACATATGCTATCCCAATTTGTGGATAACTAAGGAGATCATGTCTCGAGGCCCTCATGTTGTAGATATGGAGTGATGAGAGACTACATGATCAACAATACCCTTTTCAAAGATGGAAAACTCACTCACCACCACATATGGTCACACTTTTGCAGATGGCGTCCACCACACCAGCTGGTTTCTGGAAGGCAGTGGGCCTTGCTCCATGAGTTACAAGTCAGTATTATGGTGAGCATCATTTTAATATTTAATCCATTTGAATATGTTGTATCTTAGATTTTTCTAGATTTCATGATATATGCTTGGACATTATGCCTTTTTCCCTACTTCACCTTGGTGGTTGACAATGTGCCCTAGTAAGTGGTTTTCCTTGGGGATGGGTTTGTTGCTAGGAAATCCCTTAATGATCCATCGTACCATTCCTGACCATACTCACCACTTTCCACCATGATTCCCCTCCATTTCCTTATCTCTTGGGATTTTAGGGTGTATTGACCCAAGAAGGGGTTGTCCCTCATTCTATGGGATGAAGGGGTTGAAGGCCCAGAGGGGTTGATGTTGGGTAAAAGATAAAATCCTTGTACAAACCTTCCAGATGCGTCACCCAGGGATCACCCAAGAAATCAATGAAACACTTATATTTAAGTAAAGGGGACCCACAATATAATAAAGAATGCTTAAAATGTTAGTTGAAGGATAGGAGGTCTCATGACAAGCCGACCTATCACGTCCATGAATATCTAGTGGTGTGAAATTACCATCATATAGTCACCAAACCAGGGTAATGGCTCTCAATTGCATGGATGAGAGAAAGGGGGTCTCATCATGAGCCAACCTTCTCATTTCCACTAGGTGTTTGTGGGTGACATTGCCATAATCTGGTCACCGTGCCAAGGCAGTGACCTTAAAATTATCCTTATTCTATATTGAAAGAAAATAAAAATAAATAAAGATAAAATAAAATTGATGGGCTTGGAAAAAGTGCATTGCGGACGAAGGTACCACACACCCTCTACAAATGAACCCATGAATGAGACACTACGACCCCTTGTATGTCATGAGCCCTATTCCCATTGAGTCTTGACCCCAACCAATTCATCCACTTTACATGGATTAGAGAGGGATCTCTTGGAAAATCTCCTTGACCTAGGGAAATATCTACCCAATAAGACACCTCGTCAACCCTCCCATATTCAATATTGAAAAGTCGGATAATGTATTTGAGAAGTTAATTCTTTGATATAGTGATCATTGATGCACATGCTTAGATGGATTATTTATTGATTGGATTCACATATTATGACTTGAGATCCTTGGATGGCATGCTCATTTGTCTTTAGAGGACCTAGTTGGTGGACAATTTTGGGAGAACAAGCCTAGCTTGGGCTTCCATGGCGATACAAGCCCAGAGGTTGGATGCCAAGGGACTGCATGCCATATGGGAAATATCAGACTCGAAAGGCCTTAATGATGACTTGGATGACATATCCTAGCCACCAATTGTTTTCCTAGGAGAGGCAAAACATCACTTCTAAAGACATGACGCCACTTAGGGGGGTTAGGGCTTGGTGGAGAGGTGCCACTCATTTACACTTGGAAGTTTTTAGGAGAAGAGGATATTCACCATGATGAGAGTGCTTAGATTCTTGACATGTGGCCTTTGGAGGCCTACCCATGCTTCTCCAACACCAACGACTTCCTCAAAGTGGAAAAAGTCCCCTAAAGGGGAGACATCCTTATGAAATTAGGGTTTTCTTATGTAAAAAAATGAATTAATTTGTAAAAGGGGTAAAGAATAGGGTTGTTGAACCCTAATTTTTTGTGTTACCCCTTAATTTATGGACAAGTCACCTTGGTGAGATTTGTATAAATAAGAGATCATAAGATCTCATTTTAAGATAACTCTCCCTCTTATGAGAGACCTTGGTTTGAAATTTGCACCAAACTTGGATCCTTTTATCTCTTGTGCACTTGTTCATGGCTATCTATTGGTGAATGCTTGGTGGAAGTATAGCGCTAGACTTGGGTGATGCTTTTCTAGCTCTTATGGTGGATTGTCTTGGCATTTCTCTTGATCTTGGTATGGATTTCTACTATTATGCTATCATTTTCTTCAAGTCAAGTATTTTTATGCTAGGATCTAGGTGGGAAGAATAAGGGCATACACCCCCACCATAGTATTCATCATTTTATTGCTTCATCTCATTCATTATACAAGGGTTTTCGAAGAGAAGTATAAGGGCATACACCCTCTTAGCTTAAACCCTTGTCACACACCCACTACAACAACTTAGATTTTTTGTCTTTTTCTTCGAGGAACATAATCCTCGAGACTTATATGGGGCCTAGCGTAGATCCTCTCTTCCCTTATCCTCCTCCAAATGACCACAAGTTGGCCTTAGTGTAGACCCTCTCTTCCCTTATCCTCCTCCAAACGACCACAAGCTGGCCTTAGCGCAAGCACCTTTTGCAACTCGCGAGTCGGGAATCAAGACTCTTGACTCCCCTTTCTCCAAACACCGATACTAGAGATAGTATATGGGTATGGATCCCTCCTCACTAGCACCTGGTACATGTAATCGTAGGCTAGGCCAAACATTATCACCACTCGCAAACTCACTAGTTGAGGTGTTCAGATCTCGTGCTCGTCCTTCGCGAATCCTCGAGACGCGAGAGGTCAATGTTGCGTGGATTCTGCCAAAGCAACGCGCACATGCCACTTGTCAACCCCGCTATACTTTTCTCACGAGATGTGTCATCGCCGCTCGTTGCAAAATACCTTGGCTCTCGACGTTTCACGACCTTAGTGATCAAGGTGCAGCTTCTTCATCCTGTGAAACCCCGAGCCATGATAAGTCAACAGTGGGTTGACTCTTTCCCAGTGTGACACGTTTCCATCACCTGTCACCCGTTCCCACCTTTCTCTAGGCGCTTGCTTTTACACCACTTGTCCACCATGTGGTCCCCACTTACGAATGGGTCACGTTTTTGCACGAGCCCTCGACGGTCGACACTTCGCAACTTCTACAATTGAAAAGAAACTCCCTCAAATTCTGAACCCCCGATAGGTGATAACCATGAAAGTTCTGATCCAACGATTCTCCCGTGCCTTGGATCCAACGGTCATGATCATGTCATGATCTCGAGAATCGTGAGTTCATGCAGCCCTACCCTTGACCACTCCAAGTCGTGAGTCACCAGAATGCTACTCTCTTGCCTATACAAAGGCTAAGATCGACGGTCAATAGGGCTCTGTCATATCCTTGGATCTATGGTTCGGGATCCCATCGCTACATGCGAAGGTTGAAAGGGTCGAGGTGTTAACAACTGCACTCCTTCTCTAGATCCATTGGTCTCGATAGATCTGGGGTATTCCCGAAAGGATTCCGACTGTACGTCTACCAAATGATAGGGTATTCTCTCTTTCTATAATTGGGCTCACTATCCCTTTTGAGCTTGAATCATGAAATTCAACTTCTCGGGGCTTCAAACTCCCACGACTCCGAGACCTTAGAGAGCTATCCTTCCTTGCATAAGGTTTCCAGACCCGAATCGCATGAACCTTTAGACGGTTCTTGGGAAATCATCCCAAATCTTAGTCGAGTCTCTGGATAAAGGTTCGTCGGTTTCAAGGTTTATGGGGTAATCCTCGGGGAAGAGTACTCTTAAGGAGCCTTCCTGGAACATTACGAGAGTTAAGAAAACAAGAAGATTAACAGTGGAGAAAATCCATGCCCCAACCTTAATCCTTTGTATAGAAACTGACTATGGCATGTAAGCATACACATGCATCCATTATTTCCAGTCTATCACACCAGGTAATCATTCTACACAGAAATTATTATGGGGATATAAACATAAGCATGTATTCATGATATTCACTTCGAAATACAAGGTATAAAACACTTATCAGATCTACCGGGCATGATGCAAATGCTGAGAGGGGTGCTCGTTTCCACCCAACCGTAGGCTCAGTGACTCCAAACAGATTTACCACTAGCCACCCCCAAGCTAGACCACAATGCTTTGAGGTTCAGTCTCCTACTTCCAGCTCAACAGAAATCAAGGATGAAGGTTACTCTCCTTCTCCTGATGCAGGAAAATAATCTAGGACGAAGGTTACTCTCCTTCTCCTGGTATTCAAAACTCCCTGCATTTCCAGGGTTTCTCCAGTCTCTTTCATGATCCCCGTCGCGCACACTGCTCTCTCTCCTACCACATTTCCTCTCTTGCCAATTTTTGTCTGCAAGGTTGCGTGTGGCATGAATTCCGCCATCCGTGGTCAGGTYTGAGGGCTGTTACAGATGGACGGTTCAACCCCATCCCCTCATTAACTCTTGTTGAGCCTCCCCACCTACCAATCTGATGGGAAATCCATTCTAGGATCARAGAGTTGCTTTGGTTTGTGAGCAATTATAAACCAGTACGGTATTGGCTCGGTGGAAGTTAACGCAACCATTCCAGGTCCCTTCCACCACCTCTCATTAGCCATCGTGGTCTCTTTTATCACATCCCCTTCTCAGCAGTCATGCAACACATATTCATTATATAATTTACATTCATCGACCTTTTATGCAAAGGTTCGTCAAATCAAACATTCACATCTTTGAGTTTGCCATAGTTCTTGGCCAACATAGTTATTTTTACAGACTGGGGGAAACAGGGTGTTACAACCCTAGCCTAAGAGAAACTTTCCTTGGGAAGTAAAAGGGATTACACTCCCAAGGAGGTATATTCTATAAGATATTTGTTTTATTTGACTCCATCAACCCAATAGTAAAGGCACTAGTCATACTCTTTTTTTTTGCATCGAAGAAATAAAATATTGCCTTGAGAAACATGAATTTCGGTCATTTTTACTTCTTACAAAGTGGATTGTACTCCTTGTGCCTTGGGAACCTTACAATCACTAGGGAGTCCCCATCAAGGGGATACTTCTTTCTGCTATTGCAAAATTGAATCTTCATCCATTAGGGTGCAGAAACCCTAACTCATTTGCTTGAATAACTATCTTATCAACCATTGGATTTTTCTCAAAGTTTGGACACTTACTCTCCTTGGCCTAACACACTTTTTGGGAAATTTTGAGGGGATTTTAGCGGCTGATTTTCTTTATGTAATACATTGAATGTTACATACATAAGTCTGAGATAAGTTTCTGCAGACAAGTATTTACAACTACCTTATCTTTTGTGCTAGATTATTGACTTTTCGTCTTGAGTTTAGCTAGTCTTTCTCTTGTATTTTGTACTTTATATATAACACTTATTGAGAATATTATAGTACCATTTAATTACTGATATACACTATTATCTACTGCTTCATATCAGGGACAACAATCTTAACTTGTTGATACAACTAACATATATCATTTGCAAAGTATCTTTACTTGTGTCTTGGGAAGGTACAATCATCCATAGAAGTACTATACCTATGAGGCATAAATTACTTGACTTGAAAGGAATATATCCCTACCTTTTATTCCACTTAGAATTGAAATCTAGGGGCTTACTTCTATTTCCCTCTACCTCCATCTCAATCCCCCTAGGGTCACCGGGATCGCCTCCCTAGAGTGACCTAGTCACCCTTGAAGTGCGAGACCTACATCGAGGTGACATTGGGTGTAGGATTCCCAAGTTGTAGAACTTGTTTTTTGGCTGGGTCGGGTTTTCCCCAACCTACAAATTACGCTATATCAGACCCTGCCTCAACTACTTCTCTACTTGTACATTTTTCAATTATTTCTGGAAGTTCTTTAACTCTTGTGCGCTCCTCAACCTCTCCTGTATGTTCATTTCCTTCTGTTTCTGCTTCAAATCCTATCCGATTGTTGTTGGGCAGGAATTTTTTGATGCAATTTAGGAGAAAAACCTAAGTATAAAGAAAGTGCGCAGAAGGAAGTAAAGGCACGAAGGAAGAAAGTGTGCAGAAGGAAGAAATTGTGCAGAAGAAATTAAGTGCATAGGAGGGAGAAAATGCACAAACAAAAGAATAAAGAAAGAGAGAGAGAAGAATGCGCAGAAGAAATATGTACGAAAGACGTTCCCGAAATAGAAGAACATTAGAAAATCTGCATGAAGAGTGAAAAGCAAAACAAAGCAAACAACTAGTTAATTGAAGTTGGCCATGCCATGCATTGTAATGGGATATTTTTGGGATAAATAGTTAAGGGTTTTAAGCCCTAGGTTTTGGGTATAAATATGTAACGGGTTGGGAGATTTAGAGGGATATCTAGAGAGAGGAGCGAGAGGCAGAGAAAAAAAGTATGCAAGAGTCGGGAATGTAAGAGTTAGTTGGTAAGATGAAAGATGAATAAATAGAGAGTTTAGAGATAATATTGTGTGTTGTGTTCTTTACTTATCTATGCGTGCTTATGAATGATGTTGTTATGCTTCGTAGACTAGACCTAGTTATGGATTACGTATGGTGCAATATGCATGACTGTGACTGTGAAGACTCTTTGTAATAATCAGGAGTATGTTCAACAAAGGAATCCGAATCACAGAAAGTAATACTAATTAAAGCTAAATCATAACAATGAAAAATGAATTAGTTGTCTGTCTCCCTTTCCCTTACTACTGCAGAAACCTAGTTCGTGTAGTCCCAATAGATACCTCAGGTGAGAATTCATCTGTGCAAGTAGGTGATGCCAAAATGGTTTGTGTCTTGTGGGTTTGTTGGTCATAGATAAAACAAAACATGGGTCTTACAACCCATGCACAAACAATTTCAATCCAACAAATGGTTCCTTTGTTGAGACTGGGAAATTATGATTAAGGGAATGTTTTGGAGGTAGACTAAGTAGGAGATAATAGATTAGTTAGAATGAAAAGAATGAGAATTTATGCAACAAGAGAACATGGACCCTTAGATGAGTGACAAACAATGGATGCAAAGCTATGTGTTCACGGATCTGCATAAAATTTTCTTTGGTGAATTTCCAAAAATTTTGACTGAGTGGCTAGAAAGGTTGGTAGAAAAAACAGGAAGATTTAATGGAGCAACGCCAAACAATCAGACAACTGAATTGATAATACAGTTGAATTCGGTAAGTAACCCAACTACTCTAGAAATTGATTTTTGGTTGGATAATGTACTAGGAGGTTATGTTATATAATTTGCAGTAGATTGCATTCAATCATACAATGTTGCAGAAAGAGGATTTTTTAAAGGTCCACGTGGAAGGTTCTTAAAATCATTGAATACATGGATACAAATGTTGTTATGTGAAAAAAATGTGATGATAATGAAGTCTGAAAACTAAAAGGGCTTCATGCAGATAGGGGGAGTCAAAGGATGATAGGAGGATCGTCTGAGAGAAGAAAGAAATGAATAAGGAAGGGAGGTACTGAGGATGCAAGAAGGAAACATACCATAGGAAGAGTACGATTTTGGAGAGTTGCATGGAGGAAGGAGGTACAAGAGGAATAATACTAGGGCTGGGAGAGAAGAGTAGCACATTGAGCCAAAGGAAAGAGAGCCTTGTGAACTAGTTCGAATCATATAGATACCATATATAGGAAGAAGAAGAGGGGTTTTAGTCGATTCCAGTAATAGAAGAACTGATAAGTCCTACTTAGAAAGGATCCTGTGTTGAATCCAGAACCCCATGTGCATCACCACGATCAGAGATAACATTTGAATACTTGTCAAAATCCATCATAGTTAGTCAATGAGTACAGAGTAGTAGCAGTCAGAATAGTGGGAGTAGTGCATAGTGTCAAAGTCAGAATCAAAGTTAACCAACATCACCAAGAGGAGGGGATACACAAGGAAACATGGTGGGATTAGATAATACTCTTAGAATTCCTTGATTCAAGGGAGTGGTTTTGGAGGACCCGAAACAACACTTGTTTCTGTGCGAAATTGTTTGGGCCGATAAAAACATGCAGGATAATGTTTTGAATATAGCGTAGTTAGCACCAACATTTAGAGTCCGTGCACTAGTATGGTATATGAAGTTACAAAGTATTACACCTACAAGAAAGGATAGGACTTTGTAAGATATAAATAAAACACTATTAAAGGAGTTCAAAAATACAAAGTCAGAGTCGCAGTACATCACTGAGTTGAAAGAGATCAAACAGGTGCAAACAGAGTCAGTATGGGATTTCAATCGACACTTTAAGGATATGATGGGGATATTGACTTTTTAAATTCCAGATAAACAACATCAAAAGTGGTTCATTGCAGGACTTCTACCACACATTTGAAGGCCCCTGATTCAATAGAAAGTTACGTCGTAGCCGAAGGCTATGGAAATTGCATTGAAACTAGAGGCATTCATGACATGAGATATTGGAGGAATGACATAAGTTCAAACACAATTGGCTTCATTGACAATTCATATGGTCAAGCTTACCAAAGGAAGGGAGAAACAAGAACAAGTTTGGTGTACCAAATGCAAGATGAAGGGCCATCAAAAGGACGAATGGCGAACATTCCCATAATATTTGATAGTTGGAGCACCGAATCCACTACCAAGGGGAGGATATTGCGAGATATGTAATAAATGGGGCCATCACCCCACTTAGTTTCCATTTCTACAAAAGTATCAGAATACACCAAAGAACTTGTTTTGCAATTTATGCAAGTCGGTAGGGCATGCAGAGAAGGATTGTCATGCATTAAACCTACTAAAGGAGCACACATCAGATATGTACAATATCCAAGAAGAGAATGTTGTCGTAGAGGGGGGTGGTGCACAGTATAACAATTAGAGTGGTTTCAATCAAGGAAACATAGGAAAATTTGGTAGAGTTCGGGGTAGAGGGAATTTTGGTAGAGGAGGAGGAGGACCGATTATCTGTTATAACTGTAATCAACCTAGACACTTGGCCTTTGATTTCCATAATCCGTGTACGACATGTACATACTACAAAGCACTGGATCACTCGACATGTGACTATCCCCAACTAGTTGCAAAGTGGCAGGCCAGAGGAAACCAAAACTAGAATCAGAATCAGAATGTGCAAATGATATTAGCTAAAAGACTTAGTGAAGGACCAAAAGTAGTAGTCGTTACGCATGGAGGAGATAGAACATGGCCCGGTACAATGAATCAAGGAAAACAAACTAAGCAGTGGGTAAGGAAGTCAACATGGCCTATACCAGCATTCGATCCACATAAGGAGAAGGAGACATATCAGAGTGCAAGAACATAAATACTTGGACAACATGGGGGAGCGTCAACATCATCACTGCCTTATATAGAAGATCCCGCTATGCCAAAGAAGCCAATTGCACAGGTAAGTACATTAACAAAATTCTTAAAGAGTTGTGTAGAACTAATGAAATATATAACTGCGCTAAGTACATTATATGGCATGCTCGATCACTGCACACAAGGAAGAGAAACCCTTGTTGCACAGAGAATGGTAAACCATATTCTGCGCAAGAAGAGAACCAACAAAGAGTTCATGTTTAATGCGTAGATTGGAGAGTATGATGTGGATAATGCTATTTTGGACTTAGGATCTGATGTGAATACGCTACCTAAGTAGACATGGGAGATGATGGGTGAACCTAAGCTAGTATGGTCCCCTGTTCACTTAAGGCTCATGAATCAACATAAGATTGTCCTAATTGGGCGATTAACAGGATAACCTATGAACATAGATGGGGTACACAACATGGTGTACTTTGAAGTTATTGAGATAGTAAATGATATTCAACCATATCCAACACTGATGGGATTTGAATGGGCATTCAATAACCAGACAATTATTAACTTGAAAAGAAGGGGGATGATATTCAAGGTTGGGGATATAAAAGTTACTGTACCTTTGGACCCATCAGAAGGAAAGCGATACACATAGCCAACAAGATGGAAGGGAATTGTTATAAAATATGACTATGCATATGGAGGATTATGTTGATCTAACAACAAATGGTGTGTTGAGTTGGAGAAGTATAAGTTCGTGCACATCAAATTCAGAAGTCAGTCTAGAGAATTGATAGTAAAGGATGCATGAAGTGTCAACTAGATGATATGAATGTATCAATTGATACTTGCACTGGATTGGAATGGATCTTTGTGATCCTCCTAGGTACGATGGACTAACTGAGATATGCATGTTTATAAATAATTTGAGCTACAAGTACCTGAACAACAAAGGCTATTGGTACTAGATGTCATGTTAAAAGTGACTCCAGCTAGATGGTGGGATGCACACAGAGATGGGGTAAAATACTGGTCACATTGTAGTAACCTAATGAAGATACATTTTGTCTCTGAGGGAGATTGCACAAAAGTACACAAGAGAGAGTCATCCGGTAGGTCACATGGAAAAATGTATGGATTTATGGCGCTCAATACTAGAAATAGAGTGGATGCACATATTTATACACACCTTGGACATAATCTAGAATAATTGGTATTTAGAGTTGGAGATGAACAGGGAGACAACAAGCTAGGAGGAATTGACTCATAGATTCTAAATCTCATTTACCTTTGAACATGAATATCCATCTATAGATGTAGCACTAAAGGCAATTCAAACAAAGATATTCTCAGAGGTAGAGACGATGGAGGTAGTATCAGTATGCAATGTGCATAAATCCAAGATGACTATCCATAAGCTATTGGAATACTATAATGTAACGAAGGAAGGATATGAGGAAGAGGATCCAACGAGTTCATCCATAAGTTTTTGGAAGTTTACTTGGATGATTGGACAGTGTTAAGTTTACTACATGATCATATAGAATTTCTTCGACTCATGTTAGATCAATGCAGACAGTGCCAGATTTCACTGAAATTAAAGAAGTGTATCTTTTGTGCACCAATTGGAATTATACTGGGACATGTAGTATGCAAATAAGGACTCTTGGTTGATCCAACCAAGATCGCAGTGATTCTGGGCTTGGAACCTCCGACATTAGTTAGATAGTTGAGGGAAACTTTGGGTCATACAGGTTATTACAAAAAATTTATCAAATGATATGCGCAAATTACAACACCCATGGAAAATATATTGAAGAAGGAAGCAAAGTTTCAATGGAATGAGGACTGCCAGAAGGGGTTGGACACTTTGAAACACAATTTGGTAACCATACCCATTTTTATATTTCCAGAGTGGAACAAGGAGTTCCATGAACATGTAAATGCATCATCAATAGCGTTGGGTGCAATACAGTCACAACCTAGGGAAGGGGACATCGATCATCCAATTGCGTTTGCAAGTAGGAAGCTGTATACATATGAAAATAATTATACCACTACAGAACGTGAAGGATTGGCAATGGTCTATGAACTACAAAAGTTTAGGCACTACTTACTGGGGTCCCACTTCAATATATATACAGACCATTCCGCATTAAAGTACTTAGTCAATAAGCCTGTATTAGGAGGAAGAATATGCAGATGGTTGTTATTATTTTAGGAATATGACTTTGAAGTCATATTTAAACCAAGAAAGATGACTGCAAGACCATATCATCTCTCATGCATATTGACAGGAGAGGATGCAGGTAATTTAGATGATAATTTCCCATATGCATAGTTATTTGCAGTAAGGATGCTAGATGACTACTTTTCATACATTGTGGGGTTTCTAAGTGTAGGTATTCCCCCCTCCAAAATGATAGTTGTGCATAAGAATCAATTAGTGGTGAAAGCAATATATTATCGATTGATTGCAGGGAACTTGTATAAGTTAGGGGTAGATGGAATATTGAGGCGTTGTGTACTGGAACATGAAAGGATGATTATATTGGATGAAGCACACGCTGGATTGCTTGAGGACATTACGCAGGAAGGGCAATGAAACATAATATTTTATGTGGAGAGATTTGGTGGCCTACACTGCACAGAGATGGGAAGGATTATTGTGAGTCCCACGATGTATGTCAAAGAGTGGGAAAGCCATCTAGGAGAGATGAAATGTCATTAAATCCATAGGTTATGCTGCAAGCATTTGATAAATGGGCCATTGAATTTGTAGGACCAATCAATCCACAAGCAAGAAGATCAGGAGCAAGGTACATCATCACTGCGAGAAAGTACTTAACAAGGTGGGAAGAAGCAACACCAATTACTGATTGTACTGTAGAGACTGTTGTGCAATTTTTGTTCTATAATGCAGTGATGAGGTTTGGATGTTTGCACATATTACTTAGCGATCAAGGTATGCACTTTCTGAACAAAGCAATTGCCACACTAACTAAGGAGTTTCATATTCATCATCAAAAGAGTACACCATATCACCCTTAGGAAAATGGGATAGTGGAAGATTTTAATAAGATCTTGGAGAATGCTTTGACAAATATTTGAAATATAGGGTGAGATGATTGGGACTTACGAGTCGCTTCTGTATTATGGGCTTACAAAACTACAAGTAAGAATTTGACAGGCCAGACACCTTTCCAGTTGGTCTATGGACAAGAAGTAGTGATGCCAATGGAGTTCATTCTACCTATATTGTGCATTGCGGAAATCATTGATCTCTCAAATACAAGCGTAGTAAAGTTGCGGTTGGCACCGTTAGTTCAACTTGAGGAGGACTGATTTATTGTAGGATTCCATCAATAGGTTCAGAAAGATAGAGAGAAGTCCTGACATGATCGCCACATTAAACCAAACAAATTTCAAGTCGGTGATTCGATACTACTCTATGTCAACAAGTATATGCAAGATCTAGAGAAATTTCATATGCACTAGTTAGGACCCTACATGATCCAACAATTAACTGAGACAAGTGCTGCACGGTTGGAAACCTTGGATGAAAAAATCCTGGATGGAATGGTGAATGGGAGTCAACTAAAACTCTATAGAGACAATCGACAGTTTGTGCAGTAATCTTGGCTGCGCCAAAACCCTTGTATTATATTAAGTGTACCATAGTATCAAGAAAAACAGGAAATAACAAATAAAAAGTAGAAAAAATGGAACAAAAATAAATAAAAAGTAGATATAGGAAAAAATAAAGAGAGTGTTTGAATACAAAGGTATTAGAACTTGCACAATTGAACTGATCAACACACATGAAGACAATACTATCCCAAGCTACAAGACACGATACAGACGGGCTTGACTGTGAAGTATACAACTAGAAGATTAAATCATCACTGAGCAGGTTGGAAACGACAAAAACTGTTAAATGAATCCAGGCATGGAAACAATAGTTAGATGGTTGGTGTGACATGTCATAAAAGCATCGTATAAACCTTAAATGGGAAAATCCTTCGTAAATCATGAGCATATCAATAGTACGAGAGGAAAATCCTCAGTTGGATTTGGAAATAATGGAGCATTTAGTTACCAAGTCACCAACTATGACTCCAGATTGGACAAGGCAGTTAAGGTGGGATGAGAAAGGAATAATTGTCATGAAAGAACAAAACAATGAGATGGAAGTAAACTCTAATTCATTGTTTCATGCAAGAAGAAGAAAACAGAGTCGAATTACCAGATCCAAGTGAAAGTGACTTGCACAGATAGACAAAGCTCATCCACAAGTCCATCATTAAGAGAGAATTACACCACTGAGAATGGGACGATCATCCAACGTAGCAAAGAAACAACCAAATTGACCATTAGAAGATGTGGAGGTTGAGGAGGTAGCCGAAACTTCGACCTTGATGCCACTAGCAGTTTTTCACAAAGATTATTTACCTCCATAGAGGGATGACACACCCACAATAAATGTACTAGTGAATTCAAAGTACTCACTACCAATAGCACCAGTTTCAAACGATGTCAGTAGCGATGAGTACATGCTCAGGAAGGTGGCCAAACTAAATTTCATGGATCATGATGTCATCGATTCACAAAAATTCCCTGAGTTGTCCAAGGATCAATATTTGTGCACAAAGACCATCCTAGGAACGAGAGGGATTCTAGTAGAGCCACAAGAATGGGCATCATGCTTAGAGAAAGCAGGGATATTGAACTTGTTCGAAATTCCACATTTTGGATGAAGTACAAATATTAATGTCTATGTAAAGGTGTTACTCAACTGTGTTCATGGGGGGACACTTTGGCTCGATCCTCCAGTCTCAATTGATATTGCACTAATTGCACGTATCGCAGTGTTGAGAAAAGCAGGAGAAGACTCGTCATTATTTTTCCACAAAATGGGAGAGCGAGCCCTCTTCGAAGCCATGAAAGAAAAAATTGACACATTCAGAGGAAAAAGGGGTATGGATGTGAAGAGCATTAACGAAAAAGAGGTCAGGTATAAAACATAGGTTTTGGACTGCAAATTGTTGCGCAAATGTCGCATAGATGAAGTACTAATGACACTAATTTTAGTTGCAGAGAAATGCAAGGAAGGCATTCAGATGAACTGGGAGACATTTCTAGTTAACTAATTTTTACAGGATTGCATAGAGGCTTAGGAGAAGGGCACAAAATTTAACTACGCATGGTTTAGAATCCTCATTACTCTAGTTGGGTGGTAGGATACCACATATTTCCAGCGCATGCGTTCTTCAGGTCACAACCCTTTGGCTGCTAGGTATGCCAACTTGTGGCACACAACTATCAAGATATGATAGATTGACAACAATACCTCTTTTTATACATATTTTTAGCTCATTACTAAGGTAGTGGAGACCACACTACACATACATGAGGAATCAATCATCGCATTCAAGGATATCACATGATTTAGAGCCGATATTATCCATTTATATGTCCAAGCTAAAAAGGATCATGCATGGAAATGGTTTCCAACTGGTTACCATTTGACACTAGAAGATGTGCACTTGATAATCAGTTACTGGGAGGATGATTGGAAGAATCCAACAGACAAGACAGGTCCCTCAAAAGAGGAGAAAGACCAAAATAAGAGTGAGGAAGAAGAGGAGTAGATGACTAGCGCAGGAAAGCGTCTTGGCCAATCTAAAGTCCCCGAAGAAGGACTCAAAAGGAAAGATAAGGAGCTAGAACAAACATGATGAATGCGGAAGAAAGATAAGGCACAACGATAGACCCCATTTTATATTTTAACCAATGATGATATGGATCAGATTGGGTACCTGATTCATGATTCCACAGAGGAAATATGGTAGGAAGCTACAAAGAAGCACGAGGACCAACAAAATAAGGTTCAGGATCAACTGGGAATCCTTCAGCAGCTCCTAGAAACAACATGTTTTGTGAAATACCATAGGTCATGGGACGAACCATCTACAAGACCAAGGACAAAAATGACCAATTCACTGATGACCCTAATACAACTCACAAGGGAACATAGAAGCATATAGATTGAGGTAGCTACGCTAGAGTTGCCAGAGGGTTAATTGTAGGAGAAAATAAAGGAAATGGGCCAACTTAATATAGTCATATCAAGACTACCCATCCAAAGCATGCATGACTTACAAACATAATTGGTGTAGGAAATAAATCATAGAGGAGATGCATCACACTGGGAATTGGACATAATGAGGGATGAAAGAGCCCAGGTGCATGCACAATATGAGATGACCCTTCAATAAAAGAAGGAAATTGAAGGTCGCATAGAGGAAATTATCAAGAATAATGAGGGGGCAGAGGCAAGGGCCGTGAAAGCACTCCAGGAAAAGGAGGAAGCTAAAGCTATGGTGCAAAAGACACACGCCGCTATCCAAAAGTTATACAATAAAGTACCAAAAGTTCCCCTGGTCATAGAGGCCACTATGAAGGAACAATTGTTGAAGATTGGAGAAGTCATGAAGGGCTTCAAGGAGCAGATATAAGATTTACAATTGAATATCACACCTGGAACACCACCATAGGTGCATGAAGGTAGAATGAGGAAGACATGATAGTAGATGCCAAGATTAAGAAATTTGAAGATGAATGCACAAAACTTCACGAAGAGAGTGTGAAGGTGTGGGAAGAGCTCATGGAAGACACCAAGATGAAGGCCGTAGAGGCAAAACTGCGAGAAGTGCAAGGAAATGAAAATGAGGTAGCAAAAAAGGTGACTACATTGTCACCAGTTGAGTGTATGTAAAACATTTTGGCTCAACGATAGACATATGTCGAAGTGGAGAAAATGCGGGACCAACAAAAATTCCTTCAACAGAGACTCAGAACCATGCAGGAAGAAGCATTATGGATTATTGGACAATTGGCCACTATACAAGGTAATGTCAAACAAGCTGTGAAGAAAATAGAGAACAAACTCACGGACTTGACCATGTAGGCCATAGAGGAGATAACATCAAAAGCGGCCACAATTGTCATAGAGGTAGAGGCCTCTAAGGCTTCCGCTCAAAAAATCATTGCAATGTGGAAGAATAGGCTACATGCCTGAGTGACTTGGAACGAGCCACATGTGAGTGTTGGGGGCCTATTGGGCAGGTAGTTTTGGATGCAATTTAGGAGAAAAACCTAAGTATAAAGAAAGTGTGCAGAAGGAAGAAAGTGTACAGAAGGAAGAAATTGTGCAGAAGAAAGTAAGTGCATAGGAGGGAGACAACACAAAGACATAAGAATAGAGAAAGAGAGAGAGAGAATAATGCAGGAAAGAAGGATGACAACAAGACGTTCTGGAAATACAAGAACAACATAAAAGATGCATGAAGAGTGAAAAGAATAACAAAGAAAACAACCAGTGAATTGAAGTTGGTCATGCCATGCATTGTAATGGGCTATTTTTGGGATAAATTGTCAAGGGTTTTAAGCCCTAGGTTTTGGTCATAAATATGTAATGGGTTGGGATATTTAGAGGGATAGCTAGAGAGAGGAGCGAGAGGAAGAGAAAAAGAGTATGCAAGAGTCGTGAATGTAAGAGTCAATTGGTAAGATGAAATATGAATAAAGAAAGAGTTTAGAGATACTCTTGTGTCTTGTGTTATTTACTTATCTATGCATGCTTATGAATGATGTTGTTATGCTTCTTACGTATGACACAATAGGCATGACTGCGATTGTGAAGAATCTTTGTAATAATCAGGAGTATGTTCAACAGAGGAATCTGAATCACAGAAATTAATACTAATTAAAGATACATCATAACAAGGAAGAATGAATCAACTGTCTCTATTGCAGAAACTTGGTTCATGCAGTCCCAATAGATACCTCGGGTAATACTTCATCTATGCAAGAAGGTGATGCCAAAAGGGCTGGTGTCTTGTGGGTTTGTTGTTCATAGATAAACCGAACCTTGGGTCTTACAACCCTTGCATAGAAAAGTTCAATCCAACAACTTTGTTGACTCATTCTTCCTTCTGTTCCAATGCTTGCAACTTTTTGTCCTCCTATAGACTTTTCCATTGTTGGTCGCTTCTGTTGTATAACTCTATAACTTGATTGATATGTTGTTCCATGTTCTCCATGTGCCTTTCCACCTCCTTCTCTCTCTGTGATCTAACTTATGACAACGTGCTTGGTTGTAAGTGTGGCATCAAGTCTGTAATATGCCTCTTATAGTTCTCCATGGCTTGTGCTATTCTTCCAATATTATCTTCTTCTTGTAAATGTTCCCCTTCATGTGCGCTATCAGGAATTGTATTAAATACTTCTTCGATCTCTTTCTCTAACTTATCGATGCACTCCTTCACTTGTTCCCTCTCAAACTACACTTGATTGAGTTTTATCTTCAGTGTGCTGCTCACTTCCTTATCCAGTTGTAAATATATCGCATCTTCTCAGGCCCTTGATTGGATCTCTCATGCTACAATGACTTGTAGTTTATACAACGCTTTAGTGGGGACCTTAGCCAATGAACTTTACTTTATAGTGATTTATTTTTATAATTTAAGTGAAATGCACTTTATAATAAAGTTATGTAATAACTTAAGGTTACATGATGATCCAAATTATATTGAGAATTAAATGAGATACAAACAAATCTATAGTAGAGAACACATTAATACAGTGAAACCCAACTTCTATTAATGAATAAAATAACAAATACTATAGAACAAAAACTCACTAGAATGGTGGTAGCTTATCTTTGAAGAGAAAGAGATGTCGACTATGCTCATTTGCAAAAATACACCACAAGATGTCAATAGAATGGTCTTTTAACATAAAATAAGAACCCTGATGGTCCAAAACCCTAACCCTAGAAGGAGAAGTGCCAAAATGTTTGCAAGCTCGAAGTGTTTAGTTGATACACCAACTTCCTATGGGTGGAACGTTTTCATACAATCTCTGTTTGGGGAACACAATAGCTCATTAGAAATATATAATCAATAAACACAATTTTTAACAGGGTCAGGATAGACCTGTTGTTTATTTCGGTTAGTTGTCATTGATGTCAACCCTTGAAGAAAGTCCGGTAGCAAATTCTGGCAGCACAAAGGTTTGGGTAATGGACCCAAGTTTTTTTGATGGATAATGGTATGAGTTTTGATATATTTGTAGGTAACACTATTCTAGATGGATAGTATATGTCATTCCATTTCCGTTGGTATGTGGAACGTCAGATAACTTCTCACGGTTAGAGAGTTATGGCCATGTGAAGTTGGAGAACCCTCATGAGTCATCTAGAAACCCCAAAAGGTCAAAGTAGTTAAAGTGTTTGCAAAGAAGAAATTATTTAAATAATAAAGTGAAGTGATGAGTGTAGTATAAGTCAAAGAGGATGCAAAAGAAATTATTTAAATAATAAAGTTAATGGATAACTTACTAATTATGGAAAGTGGTTAAGTTAAGTGGACAAGTTGTTATAAGTAGGTTAACCCTAAAATAAGGAAAGTGGGTTAAGATGATTAGAAGGTAACCCCTTGAGGAAGCTACATGAAAGTATAAATAAGAGACAAATGTCTCTCATTTAAACACACTTGAACACATTGAATATCTATTGTTGTGTAAGGCTTATTGCAAGTACTCATTGATACATTTGAAGTTATGAAAGTCTGAGGTAGCACAAATGGTTGATGACGAAAGTTTTAGAATTGCAACGAATACTAAAAAACACCTAATTTATGAGGTGTACATGGGCTAACATTGTATTAGGGTGTGTGCATACGCAGGCTGGCAGTGTATTAGGGTGCGTACATGAAAGTAAAGCGACAGAAACTTGAGAAGATGAAGATGTCAAGGTTCTAGATTTTGAGATAAAGCACCCAGGAAGGTCTACAATGCTCAGATACATCATATCTATCCATTGGTTAAAAAGGTATTTCTTATTTCTATGAGTAGTTTGATTTTGATGTATGCATGAGAAATGGTTATGGAGATTTGAGGATTCTCCCTAAAGAGATTAGTGGCTGCATGGGATCTTCTATATAAGTCAGATCTACAAAAATACAACGCTAGTATATTTATCATTGATACTTCTTGTTAGAGTTGAGGCACATCTTGTATTTCTTGGAATATGGATAAGGGTTTTTGTGGTACATGGTTGAGAGATTTTATTTGTGAAGTGGTTGATGTATTGAGAGGATGAATATCAGAAAGGGTTTGATGTATAGATCATGTGAGGGTTATTATACTTGTTCATGATTACACACACTTATATGGCACATGAGTTGAGAGAGATATATATGCCTTGGGTAAAGGTTATGTATTAGGATGCATGCATAGGGTACAGTTACAATGTAGATACAATGACAAGTTGCAGATCTATGTGAAATAAGTTGCAGAGGATCAAAAGTTTGCAGAAGAAATAAAACCCTAGTTTTTAGAAGGTATATGAAGGTTGCATAACAGACATGATGCGTACATACACAAGATTTTGTATATATAGGGCACACACATATGTATGTTGTAGAACTATAGGTCGCATATCCCTAGTTTTAGAAGGCATATGCAGGCTACATTACAGACACAACGCGTACATACACAGGTTGTAGTATAGATAAGGTGTGTAAATACACATGTTGGAGAAGTACAGGTCGCGTATCTGTTGTATTTGGTTGATACATGTTCATTTCATGTACATATTGATTGCAGGGTAGTTGTATAGGTAGGCTGTAGATCAATGGTACAGGTTGGCACAATTTTACAGTGGTATATCTCACAGTGATTGTGTGATAGTGGTTCCATCATTCTACTTCTACGTCATGGAGGTTGGATGAGGAAAGGACAGATGGTTGTAGGCACCTTCCGGTTGTAACCAGAGAACATAGGGGGTTGTTGTTGGGCTCTAAAGATGTCCTAAAAATAACCTCTATGCATCAACCAAAGGTAGGCGCTGGCACAAGCGTTTTACTTGTCGCCTACGTAGGTTCTTACCTTTCGTTTTCAATACCCAACCTCCAGAGATGCAACACCTGTAAAGGAACATCAATCGTAAAGGGAACGACAGTTGTTCTATTCAAAGGAACATCACGACCTGCAAAAGGAACAATAATTGGAACAAAAGGAACAACAGTCGTTACATTGGGCCGAACTAATGTTGAATTAATTGCATTGTAGTATTTACCCAACTATCTAATTTTTCAACCCGGGGTTCATAAACTGACAAAGCACACACAAAGTATATGAAAGATTGAAGCAAGACTAATCTAATATAATGTTTAAGCTACAAATGAAATTGAATCATTAATCTAACACACGACTGAAATAGAATCATTAATCTAACACATGATTGGAATAGAATCATTAATCTAACACACGTCTGGAATTGAAATTAATCTAGTTGTGTAAATGAAATTACTCTAAGAATGAGAAATTGCGTAAATGGAATTAATCTAGAAATGGAGAACTACATGAAGGAAAAGCAAGTACAACATGTGAAGAGTTGAATAACACAACAACATATGTGAGCTCACGCCAATGAAACAATCTTCTATTACAATAACCAACTCAATCTTCATAACAAAATAATAAAAACATGAAAACCAAAACCATGAATCAAAGCTAAGAATCCCTTTCTCTTTCGAATCGTAATGACTACCATTGATGACTAATCTAATTCTCTACTTACAACTTAAATCTCATGAAGAGAGAGCACTCTCTTTTATACATGAGAGCCTTGAAGATAAGATAACCATCTCACTATTACAGATCCACTTTTTTCTCAACTTATTTCCTATTATTACAAAATATAATCCCTTTAAAACCTCACACATATCTCTCATATATCTTGGATACGATATTCCAACCAAATCCCCATGATCTTCTCCTTGGAATGGGCTTGAATTATCTCCTCAAATATTGAAATGGTGGAGGAAGTATTTGAGAAGTCCTTTTGAATTAATCCTTCATATATTCCTACACATTACAAAGCTCACACATATTTGAGATATATATGAAAACATGTCAATTTTCTAACATTTAATCACAAATTCCTTTTAAATACTAAAATGAATAAAGTGGAGAACAATAAGGTGAAACCCAAGTATATTTATGGAAATCATATCATGAAAGGTTAATGGGGCGATGAAATGTGAAGAATGATGAAGGGAAAGATGGATGAAAATATGACATTTCTGAGCCCCAACAATTGTAGCCAAAGAATTGGGGAGTTGGATCTTCCCTCATGTTGTAGCCTGAGAAACTAGGGGGTTGGAGCCTCCTTCCAGTTGCAGCTGGAAAACAAAGGAAGTTGGTGCTTCCAATGAATGTAATTCTTAAAGACATATAATAAAAATCATTCCGTGGTTTTCTCCTGCTTTGGGTTTCCACGTAAAAACAATGGTGCACTATGTATGTGTATGATTGCTCATTTGTTCATTGTTTATTTACTCTACAACTATTGGATGATAATGCTACATTGATAGATATAACACTTGCAGTTTGTGGTTAAAAAGGATTGAATTTCTCTATTACTGATTCACCTCCCCTTCTCAATAATCCAACAAGACCATTACCACCCTTTCCCCTCTAATGTAAAAAAAAACATTGTTTATGGTCTCAAAATGACCCTAGAAGTTTAGGACCTAAAAATCATAACAAAAATGGCCAAGATGGAGAACCATGATGAGTCAGTGGAAGAGGTGAGTGGCCATTGATATCCACCTAGATTAATCCTGCCCCCTTAGGAAGTAATGGCCCCCATTGCATTAAGTTCCCTCAATATAGGGGGAAAAATTTGTTGAATCTCAACCTTGTTGAGTCACTTGCCTTGCTAAAGTGGATGCCCTACTTTGAAAACCCAATAGAGTTGCACGTTCTGCTATCAGGAGCCCTTAATTTTGGTGTCCATGATCCAATCCATTGGAACTTGTGCAATGTATTCGAGATTGAGTTATGTAGGGGACAATTTCTTAGCCACCTCTGAGGTTTCCAATAGAGGTGGGAAATATGGTCAAAATAGATCCATATTAAATATTGGGTGCAAGCCAAGGAAAAGAGGAATACTCATCTTGAAATAATTTTCACCCACAACCTTGGTGATGGTGTAAGGCTCGTATCAGAGTAGTTTAAGCTTTCCATGGGGGATTGTGAGGCGATATTTTTTCAAATTCAACCACTATTGAGCACACACTTATACTTGGGGGGGGGGGGGGNCACTTATACTTGGGGGGGGGGGGTGAATCAATATAATATTTTTTTTACATTTTCAAACATTCTTCACCCATAAGAAAACAATCACATATTAACTACATAACATGGAACACAAGATTTACAAGGAAACCATTTTGGGAGAAAACTCTAAAACATATCTTTATAATTATTTTTAGGAACCAACGTACTGTTATAGGTATTTGTAGGAACCAACCTAATAGAGACACCAATCCTCACTAGTACAAATCATATTAGGCACTGAACTACTCTTACAGATCTTCATAGACACCAATCCCCATTGCTAAGCACCAAATTAGAAAGATACACCAATCTCTTTCAGATCTTTGTAGACACCAATATACTGGACACACCAATCCCCACCACTAAGCACCAACTTAGCAAGAGACACCAATCTCTTACAGATATTCATAGGCACTAATCCATTGAAGACATTAATAACCACTTCTAAGAACCAACTTAGAAATATACACCCATATCTGAGTTGCACCAACCTTCAACGAGTCTTCTTTTTATTTCTTCCTTCACTAGGTCTACTCACTGCTTTTGCCTTTACCAAGTTTGACCAAAATTTGAATTTCCAAATGGAAACTTTCCCAAAGATTGCTCTTTTGGGCCTATTCCCAGGAAAGAACTTGTACAACATGTAGTGTATCCAATTTTTCAAGTATGATTTTGAAACTTTTACCTCAGGTACTTCTACTTGTTTGTCTCTACAAAATCTCAAGGTCTGAAACATCCCATAAAATAAATTATAACAAAAGTGTGAAGTTGACTTGTTTGAAACTGATTTAAGAAGCATTTAGGAACCCTAACTTCCACAGATCATACATATGAAATTGTAGTGAACCAACATATGATATTTTTATCACATGTACATCAAGATCTCTCCCCTATATTTGAAAAATACTAGGGCCTGAAACATGCTAGAATATAAGTTATAGCAAGAGTGCCAAGATGACCTATTTGAAATTGATTTAAGGAGGATTCAATAAGCCAAACTTCCACATCGAATATATACATAAATATAGAGAACCAACATCTGATATTTTTACCACATGTACACCCTTATCTATACTCTATCTCTACAAAATATCAAGGTTGAAAAAGTCCTAGAAAATAAGTTATAGCAAAAGTTCCAAGTTGACATGTTTGAAATTGATTTCATGAGTATTCAGGAACCCTAAATTCCATAGAGAATATCTCCAAAAGTATAGTGAAACAACATATAATATTTTTATCACATGTACAATAAGATATTTCCCTTGTCTCTGCGAAATATCAGGGTCTGAAACATCCCAATCAAAAAGTTATCATGGAATTCCAAGATGACCTGAAATTGATTTCACAATTCAATCTTTGCTAATTCATTTTTCACACACACAATTTCTCTTAATGCTTTCTCTTTTTATACTTTTTCATAACCCTACATGAAGGGAAATTCCCCTTCATTAAATAATTAATTCCAAATACCATGTGAAAATACCCCAAATACCATGGGAAAATACCCCAAACCCATGGGTTTGAAACCACCATTTCACCTTTTACTTTTTCACATGCACCCTTTTTTTAATATACTTTTAGACCTATATATATAAATCAATCTTGGAAATGTTGTGTGTATTGTAATGTTGTAATATGTTATTAATGACATCATTAATTCTTTGACATCAATGCCAATAATTCCAACAATATCCCCCTTTGTCAATGATGGAAATCCTACAATGAAACGCATAGTCCACCATGCATAGAAAGGATTCTCCTAGGAATAGAGAGAATACCCCCCCATCTACAACTCTCCCCCTTTGACATTAATGACAAATGGATGATCCCCCTAAAATTTTGTTTCTCCTTAAGCACTTAGTGATGAGATGGGTATTACTCCCAAAGTATGTCTGAGATATTCAAATGTCTCTTTGGGAAGGGGTTTTGTGAAAATATCCACAACATGTTCTTTGATGACAATATATTCCAACTTGACATTCCATTCTACTACTTGTTCTCTTAAGAAGTGATACTTTATTGGAATACACTTTGTTTTTTAGTGCATAACATGATTCTTTTAAATATTTGTTGCACTTGTATTGTCACAAATTATTGATATTGGGTGATCATATTTTATGTTAATATATTTCAAAGTCTTCTTCATCCAAAGAACTTGTGTGCAACATGTTTTTTCTGCTATATACTCGACCTTTGTTTAGGATATAGAAATTGAAGATTGTTTCTCGCTCAACTAGGACATTAGACTATTGCCTAGAAAGAATTATCCTCCACTTGTAATTTTCCTATCATCAACATTGTCTGCCCAATATGTATTTGTATTTG
The DNA here is from genome assembly GCA_009831015.1 of Picea engelmannii. Lineage (NCBI taxonomy): Eukaryota > Viridiplantae > Streptophyta > Pinopsida > Pinales > Pinaceae > Picea > Picea engelmannii. The sequence continues at coordinate 589,164 of ML779028.1, forward strand.
TTGTTAGAGTAAAATATTCACCTCTTGAGTACCACAAGCCGAAATCCAAGGTTCCCTTTAGATATCTGAATGTTCTTTTCATTACTTGCACATGAGTTTATTTTGGTGCAAATTGAAACCATGAAACCAATCCTATTTCTTTTATAATTTCTGACCTTGATGTTGTTAGATATAGTAGGATACCATTCATTGACTTGTACAATTTTTTATTTTCTTTTGGAGATTCATCATCTATGCTCAATTTACGACTTGTGACCATGGGTGTGTTGACTGGTGCACAATCTTCCATTCTAAACTTATTCAACATTTCCTTGATATACTTGGTTTGTGAAATGAATATGCCTTTGTCAAATTGAGATATATGTGAACCGAGAAACAATGACAATTCACCAAGCATAGAGATCTCAAATTCCTTTTGAATTTCTATTGCAAACTCTTGGTAGATTTTGGTCATATTGCCTCCAAAAATTATGTCATCTACATAAACCACAATAATCAACTAATTTTTTCCCACTGTCTTGATGTATACATTATTTTCAACAATTCCTCTTTTGAATTCTTTTTATTGTAGATATTTGTCAAGTCTTGAATACTAGGCTTCATGAGCTTGTTTTAGCCCATAGAGTGCTTTCTTCAATCTGCATACATGATCCTTATTTTCTGATAATACAAATACTTCTGGCTATTCAATGTATACTTTTTCCTCTAAATTTCCATTGAGAAAGGAATACTTGACATCCATTTGATAGAATTTGAAGTTATTGAAACATACAAATGCCAAAAATAACATGATAGCTTCTAGTCTTGCAATCGGGGATAATTTTTCTTCGAAATGCATACCTTCAACTTGAGCATAGCCTTTACAAACCAATATTGATTTATTTATTATTACTTGTCCATATTTGTTTAACTTGTTCCTAAAAATCCACTTGGTTCCAATCACATTTTTATCGTTTGGTCTTGGAACAAGTTCCCATGTCTCATTCTTCTTAATTTGATTCAACTCTTCTTCCATGGCATCTATTCAATGCTAGTATTCACTAGCTTCTGTAAAATTCTTAGGCTATATTTTTGATAGCAAAGAGAAGTTTGCATGTTTTGGTGCACTTTATAGTCTTCTTGTAGTATGAACTTCTGTATCTTTATTACCAATAATATTTTTTTCTAAATGATTCTTTTAGACAAATATAGATGGTGTCTTTGTATCTTGAGTTTCTAATTCTTCTTCTTCATTTTCTTCTCCTTTTTATTCTTCTTCTTATTTGTAGCTTAGATCCTCTTTTTTAACATTTTCTTTCACCTTCTGATGCTCCGTTTTATCCACTTTCACATTGGCACTCTCTATGATTTTTCCCAATGCTTTATTGTAACATCGATAAGTCTTTATTCTTGAAAAATAACCAAGAAATATACCTTCATTAGCCCTGGAGTCAAATTTTCCCAAGTTCTTATCATCTCTCTTTATGTAGCACTTGCCTCTGAAAAATTTGAAGTATTTAACTGTTGTTGGTCTACCATTCCATAATTCATAAGGTGTTTTTTTGTTTGATTTACCCTCTATTCAAAATGTAGAATGCGTTGTTGACTTCTTCTCTCCAAAACCTATATAATAGATTAGATTCATTCAACATTGTTCTAGCCATCTATTGTGCGATTTGATTCTTCCTTTCTACCACTCCATTATGCCGTGGATTTCTTGTAGCTGAAAAATGTCTCTTTATTCCATAAATCTCACAAAATTCTTCAAATTAATTTGAGATAAACTCATATCCCTTGTCTGATATCAAGCGCTTGATTTTCAAATTAGTTTCATTTTCAACCAAGGATTTGAATGCTTTGAACTTCTCAAATGATTCATATTTTTCTTTTAGAAATGTAACCCATGTCATTCTAGAGTAATCATCAATGAATAACATGAAGTATTTTTCACCTTGTATACTTTTTGTTCTTGTAAGACCACAAAGATCAGTATGAACGAGTTCCAATGGATTCATTATTGAGTACTTCTTTGATTTGAAGCTTTCTCTTGTCTATTTCCCATATTGACATTTCTTGCAAAGAGTGTTTGAAGGTTTAACAATCTTTGGCATATATCTCACTGCTTGTTTGGTGTTGATTTTTACTAGATTGTCAAAAGTTTATATGGTCCATTCTTCTATGCCATAACCATCTCTCATCTATTTTTCCAATATAAAAATTTTATCCCTTGATATCATTGAGGATATATACAATATTTGAGGTTCTATATGCATTTTACACTGATCTTCCTGAGCCTTTCTTCCTTATATCACAACCTTGAGAATCAAATGTGAGAGTGTGTCCTTGATCACACATTTGAATGACATTGAGAAGATTATGTTCCAAACCTTCAACATATACAAAATTATTTGTTTTAGTATTTCCATTATCAAGACTAAGAGTACCTTTTCCTGCTATCCTTGTAGTAGCATTATCTCCAAGTGTTACACTACCTTTGTTTACTTTCTTCAAAGTGCGAAACTTGTTCTTGTCCCTTTTCATGTGGCTTGAGCATCCACTGTCAACATACCATTTGTTTCTTTTGTTTTGAGCATGAAAGGAAGTTTGCACAAGCATAGATTCCTTCTTATTCTCCTTTTCTTTCTCCCACTTTGATCCAGGTGGATATCAATGTCCACCCACCTTTTCCAGCTGGCTCAAAACAACTTTCTGGCAATTTTGGTAATTTACTATTTTTAGCAGTTTTTCGGGTCTTGAACTTCCGGAGCTGTTTTGAGGCCCTAAATGACATTTTTTTTGGGTATCTTTTGGTCAAAATATTACATCATGAAATTTTCTTCAAAAGTTGTATTCCTTAGATAGATCTTTCCAATGGGCTATCGTACGCCTAAAACTGAGATCGTATGCAAAAGTTACGACCCTGGGAAGTTGATGTACTGACTTACCCAAACAGGGTCCACATGACTTTTGGCGCTTCATCTCCTAGGGTTAGGTTTTTGGATGTCTAAGGTTTTTAACACTCCTGTTTATTGTAAAAAGGCCTTCAGAGCCTCATTGTAATCACATTCTTTCGAATGAGCATAGCTGTCACATCTCTTCTCAGAGATAAGCCGCCACCATTCCAACAAGCTTGTTTTCCATTGCATTTTACAGTTTCAAATTATTTCCTTCTTGAATAGAAAACCAACTTTACTGTATCTATGTTATTCTGTGTTAAGTATCTATTAATAATCTGTATTCATTTCATTATGCTCATAAAATCCAGATCAGTGGTATCAGAGAGGTCTTCTCCTTGTCGTCTTAATGCATGTCCCCCATGAGGTCAGAGTACAAAGAATTGGGTCTCGAGCTTGTTTCTCTTGAGGACCAAATCTCTCGCACACCCAAGAGACCTCTCATGGCAGGATAAAAGAAATATGATGAGATAGGAGATCCTTTCAAAATGTTGCTTGAGGAAGCCCTCACACAACAGAGGAACAAGATGATGGATAGTTTCGCACAAATCCTTCGGTGACTACCAAGAAGCGACACATTTTCTTCGAGCGGAGGTGCCGCCCCATTCAAGGTACAAATAAACTTCAATATTCCTATATTTGAAGGTTAGATAGACGCAGATGGTGTAGACAAGTGGTTGAATCTACTAGAAGGGTATTTTTCTGTCCTTAACTTTTCAAATAGAGAAAATATTACTTTTGCGCTCCTCAAAGCCGTTCCCCATGTCAAATATTGGTGGGAAACTTTCTGTGAGCAAAATAAAATAGAGGAAACCTCATTATTTACAGTCATGACCACCTGGGAATCCTTCAGGGATGCTATTAAGGAACAATACTAGCATGTTGGAAGTTATGACGACTTGTATACCAAATGGACCACACTGTGACAAGAAAGAGACCAAGCAGTGCCAGAGTTCACAAATATCTTCCATACCTTGCACACCAAGCTGGGTATCAAAGATTCAGAGTGATATCTGGTGCTCAAGTATCGTGGTTCTCTACATAGATACATTCAGACTGAAATGGAATTTTTGGACATCTCATCCTTGGGTGCGGCCTACCGATATGCCGTCAAAATTGAGCAAAAGATCAAACAAAAGACACAACAATTTGGGCTCGGGAACCCCTCATAGAAAAATCCAAGAAAGGGAGGCTCCAACCCACAAAACAAAGGTTAGAGAAAAGATAGATAGTATCATGAAAAACAGTCCAAGCTGCAAGCACAAAAGGACATCGGAAAGACAAAGAAAAATACCAAGAAGTGGTGCAACTTCCATAAGAGCCCTTGGCATAACATTGTTGACTATCGCTCAAAGAAGTCGCTGGTGGCCAAAGTGAAAGCCTCTGAATTAGATGTGGGTTCTGACTCTAAGACATAACTAGAAAGGGGAAGATAGATCATTGACATGGAACCCAGTGCCACCATTGCTACAACCAAGCTCCAATATGATGAACTAGATGAGCCAGAATAAGGAGAGCGCCTCTTCCATTAAAAAATGTGGGTAAAAGGCACCCCACTGCACTTCATCGTTGATAGCGGTAACCGGAAGGACCTCATCTAAGCAGAGGTTGTCAAGCGGCTGGCCCTGCTGACAACACCGCACCCACAACCCTACACCATTGGATGGCTCCACCAAAGAAGCGATCTCTGCGTCAGCCAACAATGTTGAATGTCATATGGCATCAATCCCTTCAAAGATGAGGTATTGTATGATTTTTATCCTCTCGAAGTTTGTGATGTTGTTTTGGGCCAACCTTATTTATGGAAACGCCATGCTGTATATGAGTCTAGGCCTCGTAGTGTTATTATTACTTTGAACAAGAAATTGTACAGGATACCCGAGGTAGTCCCACTATTTCCTTGATCTCTGCCAAGCAATGCAGGAAGGTCATCTCTCAGAAATGGAAGTTTGTCTTCTTCGTGATTCTCTCTCGGAATGAGCAAAAGATCACAACCACATCCACGGTCTCTGCGGCTGAACTCTCCACACAGTAGAAGCAAGGAGATAAGGTAGTCAAAGAATACTCGAATATCTTCTCCTCACCTACCGGGGTACCTTTACACTATTAGGTCAATCACCCCATTGATCTGATCCCCACCGCATCGCTTCCCAATGGGCCAGTCTATCATCGCTCTATGTTAGAGAATGAGGAGATCAAGAGATAGATCCAAGAACTGCTCCACAAGGGGAAAATCCATCCCATATCATCACCTTTCAAGAGCCCAATCGTGATGGTACAAAAGAAAGATGGAACCTGATGAATCTGCACTGATTACCGGGCTCTGAATAAAATCACGGTCAAAAACTTGTACCCAATTCCCTGAATCGACGATCTCCTTGATCAACTCATGGGGGACAAATACTTTAGTAAGATTGATCTGAAGTCTGGCTACCACCAAGTCCTGATAGAACAAACAGATGTATGGAAGACTGCCTTCAAGTCAAAGGAAGGCCTTTTTGAATGGTTTTTCAGGCCCTTTGGTTTGACAAATGCTCTAGCCACTTTTAGGAGGATGATGGACAATATCCTACAACCATTCACCAATACTTTTGTAGTGGTGTATCTGGATGACATTATCATTTACAACAAGTCTTGGGAAGAACACTTGCAACATATTCAGCAGGTTCTCCACACGCTGCAGTAGCACAAGCTATACGACAACTTGGAAAAATGCTCCTTTGTCATGGATAGGGTCCATTACCTAGTCTACATCATTGATAAACATGAAGTACATGTGGATCCAGCCAAGGTCCAAGTCATCCGTGACTGGCCAGCCCCAACCACACTCATTGAGCTTCAGAGCTTCTTGGGCCTTGCCAATTTATAATGCAGGTTCGTGTTAGGATTCTCCCATATTGCATGGGCCCTCAACCAAATAACCAGGGGTGGTGGTAAGGAAAATTTTGCGTGGGGCCAGTCCCAAAAACAAGTGTTCGATGATTTGAAGCAGCGCTTGTGCTCATCCCCAGTACTTTCACTACCAGACCTTCAAAAACCCTTTGAGATCGAGACAGATTCTTAGGAATATGTTGTGGGCACCGTTCTCACTGAGCATGACCACCCCATGGACTATCATAGTGATACATTATCAGATGTTTTCTATAAGTACCCTACTTATAAAAAATAAATGTACTCCATTGTGCAAGCTTGTCGCCAGTGGAGACATTACATTCTTGGGAAGGAGACAATCATCCACACTGATCATAAGCCACTGTAGTTCATGCATACACAAGACAAATTACAGAATGACCGCCATCAAAAGTGGTCCACATACTTACAACAATTCCATCTCAACATCAAGTATAAAACATGAAGCACCAAACACATCGCTGATTTCCTTAGTAGATCGCCAATCACGACACTCACCATGGTGCTAGACTCTTGTGGCCATGAGACCTCTGGATGGAACCAACTCTATGAGACAAACCCGAACTTCACAACCACCTACCAAATGTTGGGTGCAAATGCAGTTGTTGATAGTTTCCATCTTCAGGATGGGTTGTTGTGTCGTCTGGGCCATATCTATGTTCCATCAAGTGAATGAGAAAAGATGATTTGGGAAGCCCACTAAAGTCGGGTGGCAGGACACTTCGGCATCGAAAATACAGTGGTGATGCTACATAAACATTTCTACTGGCTGAAACTTCGACAGGAGGTCAATAAGTATATCGGGTCATGCACTGCTTGCGCTATTGCCAAACCAACTACTAAGAAACAGGGCCTGTACATCCCTCTTCCTACTCCTGACAGGCCATGGGAATCCATATCAATGGACAACATGTCGGGCCTCCCATCAACCAAGCAAGGAAATGACTGTGTTTTTGTGGTTGTTGATCTCTTTTCTAAGATGGTGATTCTAGTTGCCTGCAAGAAGAGCATCACAACATAATCCACTGCCAAGCTCTTATTTGAACGAGTTTGGGTACATTTTGGAATCCCACAAACCATTGTCTCATATTGGGACAATCGATTTCTTAGCAAATTCTGGTTGATCCTCTGGTCACTATTGGACACCAGGCTCACCAAATCCATGGCCTTCCAGCCCTAGACGGATGGCCAAACTGAGGTTGTAAATTAAATGATCATGCATATCCTGTGCATGTATAATTCCAAGTGCCCTCGCACATGGGATGAGAGTCTTCCCTATATCCAACATATCTACAACCGAGCCCTGCATAGTTCAACTAACCTTAGCCACTTTCAGGTGGGGTTGGGATTCCAACCATTAGGTCTCATAGATGTTTCACTTCCCCTTGCGGTTACCTCGAATGACTCATCTCGTATTCCAACTGAAGGTAACAAAGCCACCCGATTCATTGAGAGGATCCAACACATCTGCCAATAGGTTCATGATATCCTACAGAAGTCCAATTACAAGTACAAGCAGTGCCATGATCAACATCGGGTGCCACATAAGTTTTAGGTGGGCGACAAAGTTTGGTTGCACTTGCAGAAAGAATTCCTTATATGACCCCATCAGAAGCTTATCCCACTCTTTTATGGGTCATACACCATAACCAAGGCTATGGTGGATAATTATTTCGATCTCAACATTCTTCCTTTCCTTGGCCTGCACCCAGTGTTCAATGTGGACCTCCTTCAGCTTTATTTCCCACCATTATTGGACACCTCAGACGTAGCAGAACAACTTACACCAATAGAGCTCAACCCCGACTGCATGCAACAGGAATCCAATGATCAGATTGTGGACACATAGATCAAGGGCACTTGACAACAAAGGATTCAACTTTATCGAGTCGTCAAAGAAGGGCAACTCCTGTACCAAGGCAAGTGGCTCACCTAGGGCCAAATTCAACATAAATTTCCTCATCTTATGGGGGAACTCAACACAATGGAGACCATTGCTTCCTAAGGAGGGATGATTGATCCACATGGATATCGGTGGCTACCCACCTTTTCCAGCTAGCTCAAAACAACTTTATGGAAATTTTGGTAATTTACTATTTTTAACAGTTTTTCGGGGTGAACTTCCGGAGCCGTTTTGAGGTCCTAAACGACATTTTTTTGGGTATCTTCCACTGGAAAAATTTCATCATGAAATTTTTGTCAACAATTGCAGTCCTCGGATAGATCTTTCCAACAGACTATCATACGCCTAAACTGGATATCGTATGAAAAAGTTACGACCTTGAGAAGTTGATGTACTGACTTACCCAAACGGGGCCCACATGACTTTTGGCGCTTCATCTCCTAGGGTTAGGTTTTTGGATGTCTAGGGTTTTTGACACTCCTGTTTATTGTAAAAAGGCCTTCAAATCCTCATTGTAATCATATTATTGCGAATTATCGCAATCGTCACATCTCTTCTCAGAGGTAATCCACCACCATTCCAACAAGCTTGTTTTCCGCTACATTTTATAGTTTCAGCTTATTTCCTTGTTGAATAGAAAACTAGTTTTACTGTATCTCTGTTATTCTGTGTTAAGCATCTGTTAATAATCTGTAGTCATTTTGTTCTGCTCATAAAATCCGGATCACACTTCCTTTCCAAACTCTTATGGGTTCTTACTTTTGTTTGGAAAGGGTATCTTCTTCCTTGTTTGTCTAGAATTTTTCGTTATGCTACTTTTACAAAAACATGATATGCTCCCATAGTTGTTGCACTTATAACATACAAGATTGTAATCAAATAATGGAGCAAATGAATTATAATTTCTATTTGAGAACCCATTAGTACTTATGTTTTTGTTCCACACATGATTATTTCTTGCATATGTTCTACAATATATTGCTTTATGACCAAAGTGATTGCAAGAAAAACAATAACCAAGGAAAGAGTTTTGGTATCGAGTTGTGCGAGGCCATATTGGTGGGAAATATATTTTGAATCTATCCTTGTTTCCTTTTGGAGGAATTTCAAGTTTTTGTGGAACATCATTTTCTCTCTTCCTATTGTCTTTATCATTGATGGAGATTTTTGAGTACATTGTAAGCATAGCTTTTAGATTTTCCTTCATTTACTTTCTTTGATGGCTCTATAGATTTTGAATCTTCTTTAGTGGTCATCTGACTCTTATCATAACCAAGACAAACTTTAATGAATAGTGATATTTTGTGTTTGATGATATCATTTAAGATATCAATGCTCTTTTCAAACTTCAAGCTTCTACTCAACTGAGCAATTGACTTCTCCATTTCCTTTCTTAAGGAAACAATTTCAACTTCTAGCTTCTTGCAATTTATTTCCTTTTCCTTTAGCCATATTCTCATCACTTCTTCCATCCTTTTTTTCTCTTGTAGTTGGATCTTTAGGCTGATAATAGTCTTCTCTATTTCTTCAAGGCTTTGTGACATTTTTTCTTTTACATCATGATTCTCCTCTTCATTTTTTTACAACTGCTCATTTTGTTTCAAATTATTTTTCTTAATCTTCTTTATTTCTCTTAATGCACAAATGAATTCTTCTTCAAGATCTAATTCTACATCTATTTTGAATTTTTTTTCCTATTTTGAATCCGTTATTTATTTCCCTTTATATTCACTTTATGAAGTAATAGTTTCAATTGCCACACATTCTCCCAAGATCTACCTTCCAGTGGCTAGAATGTTTTCGAAGGAACTTTCTCTGATACCAATTGTTGAGCACACATTTATACTGAAATGGGGGGAGAGGGTGAATCGGTATAAGATAATTTTTTACTTTTTCAAACATTCATGAACCATAAGAAAAGAATCACATATTAATTGCAGAGCATGGAACACAATATTTACGTTGAAACCCTTTCAGGAGAAAACCATGAAAATTCTCTTTATAAATCTTTGTAGGAACCAACCTATTGTTCAAAATATTTATGAGAACCAACTTACTAGAGACACCAATCCCCATTGGTACAAACCCTGGTAGGAACCAACTTAATTTTATAGATATTCATAGACACCAATATACAAGAGACACCAATCCCCACTGCTAAGCATAAACTTATCAAGAGACAACAATAAATTTTATACATTTATAGAAACTAATCTACTAGAGATGCTAATCCCCACCGATAAGAACCAACTTAGGAAGAGACACCAATATCTTATAGATATTCCAAGACACCAATTTACTGAAGAAACAAATCCCCATCGCTAGCACAAACTTAGTAAGAGATACCAATATTTGAGTTGCACTAACCTTCCCCGAGTCTTCTTGCTATTTATTCCTTCACCATTTATTCTTGTTGCTTCTGCCTTTACCAAGTCTAACTAAAATATGAATTTTCAAATGGAAACTTTCCCAAAGCTTGATGTTTTAGACCTCTTCCTAAGAAAGAACTTGTACACCATGCCACATATATAATTTTGAAATTATGATTATGAAACGTTTACCTGAGGTACTTCTGTATGTCTCCTTTGTCTCTACAAAATATCAAGGTTCAAAACATACCAGAAAATAAGTTATAGAAAAAGTGTCAAGTTGACTTGTTTGAAATTGATTTCAAGAGCATTCAAGAACCCTAAATTCCACATATCATATCTCCGAAAGTATGGTGAACCAACATTTGATATTTTAACACATGTACGCCAAGATATCTCCTTTATATCTACAAAATATGAGGGTCTGAAACATCCCAGAAAATAAGTCATAGAAAAAGTGCCAAGCTAACATGTTTGAAACTGATTTTAGGAGCATTCAAGAAACCTAACTTCCATTGGGCATTTATCCGCAAGTATAGGGAAACATAATTTGGTATTTTTACTACATGTACCAATATCTTTCCTCTATCGATGAAAAATTAGGGCTTGAAACATGCCAAAAAATAAGTTATAGGAAAAGTGCCATGTTGTCCTGTTTGAAATTGATTTCATGAGCATTCGAGAACCCTAACTTCAACATGAAATATCTATGAAAGTATAGAAAAAAGAAGAATATATATTTACCAGGTGTGCACCTATCTCTCTCCTATGTCTTTGCAAAATATTAGGGTTTTAAACATCCTAGAAAAAAAGTTATCGCGGAAACGCCAAGATAACCTAAAACCGATTTCACGATTCAATGTTTGCTAATCCATTTTTCACACACACACACACACACACACTTTCTCCCAATGCTTTATCTTTTTATACTTTTTCATAACCCTTCATAAAGGGACACGTCCCTTAATTAAATAATTAATACCCAATAACATGAGAAAATACCCCAAATACCATGGGAAAATACCCCAAACCCATGGGTTTGAAACCACCATTTCACTTTTTACTTTTTCACATGCACCCTTTTTTTAATATAGTTGTAGACCTATATATATAAATCAATCTTGGAAATGTTGTGTGTTTTTTAATTTCGTAATATGAAATTAATGAAATCATTAATCCTTTGACATCAATGATATTAATTCGAACAATCACACCTTGTCACCAACCTAAAACTTGTGAGGAACTCGATGCTAGTCATATCACTGCTTATACTTGGAATTGGCATTCTCCAAGTTATCATGAACGTGTTGTTCGAGGTTTTGGATCCATTAAATTAATTTGGCTACACTTTCAACCTCATTCATAGTGTGGGAGGACTCTCTCAGGGAAGCTGGAATAGGTAGATTTACATCAATGGGGGCCAATGGTTGGAACCCCAAGTACATATGAAAAGGGTTGTGGCCAATAGAGCTATGGATGGATCTATTATAGCTATAATGAATATATGGGAGGCTATCATACCATGTGAATGGATGCTTGTATTTGTACATGTGAAGGATATGCACAATCATCTTGTTGATGACCTATGTTTATCAATCTCTTTGGGGATGAAAGACAATCAATTTGGTCAACTTGGTGTCCATTAGAGACCATAGGATGGACAAAAAGTTGATGAGAAAGTTGTTGTCCCTATCTGAAATGATGGTTGGTAGCCCAAAATGAACCCAAACATGTGCACATAATAGTTTAGAAATGGCCTCGACTGTGATACTTTTTTTACAAGGTGTCAAAATGGCCATATTAAAGAACCGATTGAAGACCACAAAAATACATTCATCACCATGTTTAGTGAAGGAAAACCCTGACACGTAATCCATGGATATAGATTCCCAGGGATTTTCTGGTGTAGGGAGATGAGTGTATGGTCCCTACTTCTTGATGGACGACTTAGCGATGATATAGGCAGTGCATGACTCAATGTATTGGTTGATGCCATACTGAAGATTGGGCTAGTAGAGATGATTTTGAAGTACTGCTACTGTCTTCTTCACCTCGAATTTCCCTACCACTTGAATGTAATGTGCCTCCCAAATTAACTTTGCATGCTCACTTGAAGGAACACAAAGATGGTCTAGATATCATAAGAGCACATCTTGGAGGTGAAATTTTGGAACTTGTTTCTCAACACTCAAGGTCTGATAAGTAGTAACGAAGTCAAAGTTGTTTTTTTGTAATTGTGGCCACCCAAAGGTCTCATTCCCATAGGAGTTAAGAACTATGGTGAGGGCCACAACCAAGGGCTGACTAAGGTAGTCAGTGACACAGTTGGTGCTGCATTCTTGTACTTAATATTCAAGTGGAATTGTTGAAATATGTGAATCATTTCAGATGGTGGTCATTCTATAGCTTTCCCTATGTCTGCATGAATTGCAGAGGCTTATGATCAATGTGCATGATTGTGTCCTTGAATAAAATGTAACGCTTCCACTGTCGACGTGCCTCCATAATGGAGTACATCTCTTTTTCATAGGTGGGATACCTGCGAACAACATTAGACAATGTTTCACTATGATAGGCAACTGGATGTCCCTGATTAGTGAGAATGGAATTGATAGCATAGTCAGAGGCATCTGTCTCAATCTCAAACAATTGATGTAGATATATAAATGTGAGGATTGGTGTGGAACATAAGCGGTTTTTCAGATCTTTGGATTCTTTATTCTATGATTCATACCACAAAAACTTGACTTTATCTCCCCCCCAATCACTTGACTTAAGGGCCAATATATATGAGAGAAACCCAACACTTACATGTGGTAGAAATTGGTGAGGCCCAATAAGCTATAGGGATCTATCAAAGTCATTAGGTTGGCCAATCACAAATGACTTGGATCTTGGTTGGGTCCACATGCACCCCATGTTCATCCACGATGTATCCTAAGTATTGGATTCTCTAGATGCCAAATGAGAATTTCTCTAGGTTGGCATATGAATTGTGTTTCCATAGGGTGATCAATACTTGTTGAATGTGCTACAAGTTCTCTACTTAGGTTCAATTGAATATGAATATGACATCCAAATAGAAAACCACAAAAGAGTTTGTGAACAACCAAACTGTATCATCCATCATCCTCATGAATGTCACTGGAGAATTAGTCAATCCAAAAGGCATGACCCACCACTCAAAGAGGCTTAGTATATATTTGAAGGATATATTCCATACATCATTTGATTCTATTGGAGCCTAGTGATAACTCGACTTCAAATTGATATTATTGAAGAACTTGGCACCCTTTATCTGATCAAGAAGATCGTCAATCCAAGGGATTAGGTATTGGTTCTTGATAATGATTTTATTCAAGGCTCTATAATAAAAATAGAGCCACCACGTTCCATCCTTCTTCTACAAAAATGCAATTGGGCTTCCAAAAGGTGATGAGATTGGTTGAATGTGGCCCTTGCATATGAACTCATGAAATTTACACTTTATTTCCTCACTCTGCAAAATGGAGAATTTTTATATTGGACCATTGAGAAAGGGAGCACCATGTATCAAATAAATGGGATGTTTGACCTAACAGTCCAGAGGCACTCCTACAGGTGAAGCAAAGAGGTATATATATTCCTCTACGATATTGTCCACCTATTTATGCTATGTAGATAAAAACTGTGTTGAATTTTGGTGGTCGCAATGACCTTTCATTCCCTTTCTGACCAAACCATGAAAAGGAAAAACTCTATAGTCCGTGAGATTAATTTTTGGAACTATTTTTCATATCAATTAAATTGTTGTAGTCAGAACTACCTCGGGTACACTACAGGGATGAACTCCCAAAGTGATAATGAGACTATGAGGTAAGGAATCATAAACATCAGAAAAAACCTCATCTTTGAAGGGCTTGATGCCATAACATAGGTGGCACTACTGATTGACATTAAGGTCTCATCCTTGGCTCAACCAATTGATGGTGTATGGCATCATTGGCAACTTCAATCTCTTGATGATATTGACTAAGATCAATTTCTTCTAGCTCCCATTTTCAACAATGAAATTCAGTGGGGTTTCTTTCAACCACATCTATGAATGGAAGAGGCACTCCCCTTCCTTAGTCTCCTTTGACTCTTCAGGTTGAATCTTTGTGGCTGTGATGGTAACACTAGGTTCCACATCGATGATTCACTTTCTCTTATCTTGCTTCAAATCATACTCTGAGCTGAGGTATATCTCATTTTATTTAAGATTGACCAACAATGACTGTTTTGAGAAACATTCATCAGTGTTGTTCCAGGGGATTTTGTAAAACTTACACCATTTTCCAGTGTCTTTCATCTTCTTGTTACCCTTCTCTTCCTATGGATTGGATTGGATATATTGAGGTTTTCCTTCTCTAATACCAAATTTTATAGTGTAAGGTATGAAATATGTTAGTGTACTTCAATATCGTTTGGTCTCTTTCCTGATCTAGAGTCATATATGTATTGGTTATCATAATTTTTGACAGGGTAGAAATCCTCCTTGAGGGAATCAACAAAGGCTTCCCAAGTGGATCCTATTCTAAATTCCATAGAATCGTCTTTTTTATGTCTCTCCTAGTAACATTCCCACCAATATTTGACATTCCCATCAATAGTGTCATATTTTTTTGAAAAAAGTAGTACCCTTCTAATAGACTCAGCCATTTCTCCAAAGCATATGCATCTATATGGGATTCAAATAAGGGGATATCAAATTCAACTTGTACCTTGAAGAGTGTTTCACCTATGAAATGTATACTTGTTGAAGGCACCTCACCTATCATCGACAGTCGTCAAAAGATTTGGGTGAAGTCCCATCATCTCATTCCACAGTCATGTGAGGGATACCTTAAGAAACATTTTGAAAGAATATATTTCTATGTAATCTCTCTTTTATTCGACCATGGGAGGTTGTTTGGGCTGACGAGAGTGGTCATCCCCAAGTGAAACTAGCTCAAGAACCAACTCTCTATGTTGTTGGTGTGTAGTTGTGAGACCCTAGGTTCAAGTTATCTAACCAACAAAACCTTTCAGATACCGACCCTTTCGGCATCACCTGCATGCAAGTGAAGTCTCACCCGAGGCATCTATTGGGGCTACAGGAACCAAGTTTTATAGTAGTGAGGGAATGTGACATGATCATATTGTTTATTCTTACTCATCTACTCTATGCGCATTATCCTATGTGTTATTCCTTGATTAATTGGTGAATTTAGCTATTTAGCACCATTCTACTGCAGATTGCAACATAAAATATTCACTGTGACATTCATAATTACTACGCACTGATCATATAATAAACCTATCTAGTCATAAAGAGAACATTCATGATCAATCACATACAAAGGAAAGCATAAACAATAATTGACGTGGTTCACCCAAATTTGGGGAACATCCACAATGGTTGGGTTCTTTATTATTCTTTCTGTAATCATCTCAGGCTTGTGCACTGTGCTTATAATAGATATATCATGTTATCTCTCTCTCCATATTTCGAAGCTTCTCTGCAGTGTAAGCCTCTCTTTGCAACTTCTCCCTAAACAATCAGACATAGACTTTCTCTCTCAAATTCATTCTATTCTCTTACTCTCTTCACTTGATATCAACAACCAATAAAAAAAACCTATTCTACCTGACCCATTACATATTTATACATGGATTCTAGGGCTAAAAGCCCTACTTTATTAACCCTAAAACCTAGTTACAACTCATTTTGACTCATTACAACTCATGTTGACTTGTTTTTCAGCCATGCTATTTCCTGCTTTTGCACCTACATGCTACTTTTTCCTTCCCAACTGCTGATCTTCTTTCTTTTGCACATCTCTCTACTTTTGCATTTCGAACTATTGTCATTCGTTTTCTCCCACTTTCTTCTCTTTCTTTATTCTCCTGTTTTATTCTCCTACTTTATTTTCCTGCTTTGTTCTCCTTCCTTTTATTCTCCTCTAAGTATGATATTTCTACGCACTTCACTCCTAAATGCCCCCTTACTGCACACTCTGCTCCTCCCTTCTCTTATTTATTCTATTGCTACACACCTCCTCCATATTAGGATTTTCCTCAAAACTGTATCAAAAATTCCTATCCAACAGGCCCCCAACACTCACCTGTGGCTCGTCCTGAGCCACTCAGGCCTGTTGCGTCGTGCTCCTCCATGTCTCCATGAAATTTTGGGAGGTTTCCTTTTCTTTCATGACTTCCTTTGTTACTTCTTCCTCTATTCAAAAATATCCTCTACACCCTGCATAGTCAGGGTTATAATTTTCTCCTCAGTGTCGTGTTTTGCTTGCTTCACTTTTCCCTGCGTAGCTCCTAATTCCCTTATCACCATTAGTGTTTCGTCTTGCAGTGGTACCAATCGTTATTGGAGGATGTTCTACTGGTCCCATATCTTTTTGATTTCATCGCATGACAACATTTATGCCAAAATGGTCATTATTCATTTAATAGGTGGTATAGTGTTTATGATCTTCTAAGTCTTCTGTGCCTTTTATTGCACATCTGACAATCTAGATTCTACAAGCTTCATTTCTGGATCATACATTAGGTTTGTCCATATTTATGCACTTTCCTTATAGATATTTTCACATTCCTCGTATAGCTTCTTGATGTTCGCTACCGTAGTCATCATGGTTGTCTCTCTTCCCACTCTTTCCTTGGGTGGTTTTCCTGGCATACTGTGCAAATGCAAGTGTTCAATCCTCGTGTAGAAGCCTTTATTGGATTTTCCAATTCTTGAGACATGGTCTTCCATTGTGGCCTCTACTACTATTAGTACTTTGGGGATATCCTTATACAAATTTTACACGACCGTTTGTATCCACTGTGCGATTTGATCAACCTCATCATTTTATTTTAATGCTTTCTCTTCCTTTTCCTCGGCTTCATTCTTCTCCTTCAATGCTTTGTCAAATTTTTCTTCAACTCTTCTCCTCTCTTGCAGAGAATTTGTATAATTTTGTTGTGTTTTTTTCTTCTCATCTGTCACCTTGACCAATTCTATGCATGAAAAATCTACGTGAAGCCTTATCTACTACATAATACCTATCTGCAAGCTTTGTAGTACTTGTATAGGCATTTGTGACACCTATATGTTTAGGTGACTTATTGTTTTCATCCTTTCTTGAAGTTCTAGCGACGGGAACTTGACTGCATTTAACTCGATCTCCAACACTCTACGCCCAGATGCTAAATCTGAAAAGAATGGATTGGTAGTCCTTTCTTCCCCAATCGGGTTCATTGACGATCCTTCACCCGAGCCTTTATATGGTGCTATCCACACTATCTCCAATAGTTTTTGTATCGACATTAACTAGTCCTGCACCTTTTGGTGTTGTTCATCCTATTTCCATGTTGCTTCTTCCCTGACCTGATTTGTGACATACCATACTTGGTAGTCAATTCTATCTATGTCATCGTTTGTTAGATTAAAAACAGATGATACTTTGTGGGCCTTCATCGTTTTGTACGAAACTACTACTGGACCCTTCCCCTTGTCTTTTTTTTTGACCCCATCTCTTGGGACTATTTGTTGTGCTTCTTCTATTAATGGTCCTGTCTTCGACATATTCCCTGCTCCATTGTGTTTCCCATTTATTTGTCCTTTGTATAGTTATTCCTCATCCTTTCCTTACTCTTCTTCTTTGTCCGAGTTCCATTTTCTCCCCTGGAACTTTCTAGTCATGCTCCTTGTCATTGGAAATCACACATACATCATCTACTGTCAATTTGTAGTTGGTTGGAAACCACTGGTGTAGGGTATCCTTTGGCTTGGATGTACATATGGTGCATCCTTGATTTAATTCACACAATATCTTGGTAAGTCTCTACAGTCTAGGTGGTGATGGACAACATTTGTGCTAATATTTTCTTGATCATATAAAAATAGATAGAAAATGTGACATTGTTATCTATTTGTCTCCTCTTTTTTGTCGTATTCCATAGGTTTTCATATTGCGTAGTTTCATTACCTCTACTGATTTTTCTCAAACATTGGTAATCACCAGGTTCCTTCCATCCAACTAGTGCAATGGGGATGAGAATCTAGGCATAATGAAACTCCGTGCCTTTCTCCTGGGCTTTGTTGCCAACCCTACATGATTTTTGCTTTTTTAAATAACAAATGATAATTCCTGTAGCTGGCTATGCCTCATCCTGTAAATATTGCTATTTGAAGGTGACTATTCTGTTGTAAAGAGGATGTTTTGATTGTTCCTATTTATTTTTATCTTGCGTTTTCGTGCTTCATTCATGACTGAAAGCATGAATGAAGTATTAAAACTGAAAATCGTATTGCAATTCTATCCAAGGCTTGGTTTTTAAAGATCAATACATCTATTTCATTTTAATGATTTTTCTGAGCTTATCATATACCAATGAAATACTTATGTTGAGTTGCTCTTAAGATAATCTTTTGGATACTTTGTCAATATACCAAGAATCGATTGACATTTGGACTATAAGCTTGTTCATTTAAATCAACATGGATTTTAATTTTTTGATTTGCATTTGGATTGTAAAAACGTATCCATTCATAACCTTTGCAAATCAAGTATACTTATTACATGTCGTGGGAATTAAACACATTAGAACCGTATCCTGTACATCATTTTTTGGCTGGCAGAATGAGTTGACAGGCCTCTCATTTTGAATTAAGAGTTTGGGTAGTGTGATGTACTCAGAGAATTCATGATCATGATGAAGTGATTACTAGTTTTACTCCTTTGTTTTTGGCTCAGACTTTCCTATGTTGTTTCTACCTCTTAAGACCACAGTTGTTTTGATTCGCTCTCGTTACAGTCTGAGCAAACCCCGTATTTCCTTCTAGAGACACATTTTTGCGGGAGAATTTCTGAGCAAACGATTATGAATTAGATTGAACCCTTGAAAACCCATTTTGGAAATGGGCACATTTACCTTCATAACAGGCAGATTCTTCAGAAACGATTTCATTTCACAGGTATGTTTCATTTTTTTGGACAACATTTTCTCATAAAATCTGTTGCGTTTGAGTTTTCTTTATTTTCATTTCCTCTCTGTGGATTTGAAGATCTATAGAAAAAAATTGAGTTCTATCACTGACATTCCTACAGTGCTGGATAAACCTCTGATAGAGAAGCCTCTTATTTCCTCAAGTGGTAGGTCATATTTCTTGTGTGAAAACCCTTGTGAAAGGGAAATGCCCGATCAGTCTTTGTGTGAGCAACAAGATGTCAACCCCAAGCTTATTAAAATTCCTGAGCATGAACAAGTTGTCTTACCTAATATTAACATAAAATCCACCAATGGAAACCCTTCCAAATAGTTAAAGAAAAATCAAGCCATGCTAGGGTTTCATAACAAAAGGGATGGGCAATTAATTTCAAGGAGCCTATGCAATAGATCAAAATATCATGTGAGCGTGATCGAATTGATCGAGGTCCATGAGAGATCTGATTCTGAGATTAAAAAATTCCTGGAAGATGAAGACCCGAATCACTCGAAACCATATCTCAGTCAAAATTTCGATTATGTGAATAACCTCCCACCATGCCTGAAAGACAACAAGGAATTTACAGGAATTAAACTCGGTCAAAGGCTAACAGTGAATAGTGGTAGTGTTTTAACAGAGAGTCATGTGCTTCCTCAACCGACTGCTCCTGCTGTACATTGTAAAGTGTGTTTACATTGGATAGGTTAGTATTACATAGACATCCCCGTCCTTCAAGAAAATCTCATATGACTCAAAATGACTCATTAACAAATGAAAACTGTGATCTCAAGATCAATGCACAAAGACAAGGAAAACATTTGAAAAGGATTGGCAATATCATAAAAAAAAACACTGATAGTGTCAAGGCCGTGATCAACTCTGAGATATTGTGATTCGAATTTGGTTATCAGTTGAATGGTAAGATTGGTTTTTATCTTAGTTGTGATTTTATTGTTATTTTTCTAATTAACCTAGATAGATTTAGATTTCTGTTGTTAATAATAAGACTGGCTACAGAATCGAGAAATTCTGTAGCCAAGTCAATTCTCATATAAAATTTGGAAAATGTTAGTTAAATAAACATATAATTTTCTTATTTCGTTTTCTTTCAGGATAAGTTGTATCTTGTGGTGATCTCATAAGATGGAGAATTACTGGACTTAGTTAATTAGCCATCTCTTTTGGCTTATTTTGTAAATCAAAACAAAACTTTCATAATTTTGAAGATCTAGTTTGTTATTGAGTGGTTTTTTTAGACCCTCTATCTTTGTAACTTTTAGATCCTCTTGAGATCTGATCCTATTTTTCAAGATAGGATGTATAGCTTACATGAACTCTTTAAATACTCTGTATTTTGTAATGGAAAGGATCTTGGTTGAGAGCAAAAGATGGACGATTAATTCCAGAACTTAATGAAACAACATTCATGCATTTTGGCTTTAGCCTCTTGTTTATTAATGTTGTCATTTATGTTTTGTTAATGCTGCTGCATATATAGATCTGATATATTTAGATTAAATGATCTGTGATGTGCAGGATTGTTATATTATAAATACCATCTATAATTTTCTTCTCAAAATATAAATGTTGTGATCATAATTTCAGTTAGAACGATAGGGTTTATCTTTCGATTTTAATTGAAAAACAAAATGTACAGGTTACTTTCAGATTTATCTTACAGTAATCATGTATAATGATGAGATCATAGGTTTATGGTTGTGTCTCTGCTTCAATCATTAAAACCCAAACTGCCAACTCATGTTATGGATTCATTTAGAACAATCATAAGGTTCATTGCAGGTTTCCCTCTTGGACGTGGTAGTTGGACGTTCTCTACTCATGTAGATGCTTGGATACACATCACTAATTCACTAACATGTTAGCTCATTTGTATTTTTATGTCATTTACTTATCATTGAAACTCGAATGTATGGTTCAGATTTTGACTATCCACACATTTATGTTTCATTGTATTTTTCCTGTAATAGCTTAGATTTATAAAGGAAAAACAAAAAATATTTTTTTATGTGCTTTCTTTATTTGCTTCCTAGAAGCAATCATTTTTCACATTGATTTTCGTAAGTTTCGATTAAAACTTGCACTTTGTAAATCATGTACATAAGTAAGATTTGTAAATCTCCTGCTTAAATATATCTACAACACTTACATTATATATATATATATATATAATTACTAATTACTAATTAGTTAGTTATTTCATTTCTTTTATTTGTTTCTTTTAGGACTTTTAGATTGGATAATGGAGCCATTAAACCCGTCGTAACGATTTACACGAAATGGCTTGGGTTATTTAGAAAACCCCAAATTGGACTTGTTCTCCCAGTTGACGGATGGTCAATTTCGCCTACCAACGGGCTTCTATGCAGTCTATCAAAAAATGATTTACCAAAAAAGTGGCGCAATTCATTTGGAATCCCTCTGCACATTTTTCTGTAGTTGTGATTACTGCGGTCGACACTTCATCCTTGTGGAATTTTATCAATAGTTTGCAGGCCAATACCTGCATCAGAAATCACACAACATCATCACTTATGTTTGAGACATCCAACCCCCTCTTCTCTATGAAGGTTTGAAACTCATCCTTCATAGATTCTGATAATGCTTTGTCCCCTGCCTTATTTGTGGATAGTGTTGTTAGATCCTCTCCTGCTTTCGAAAAAAATGTGATTCATACAATTAATTGTGTATCAATGGATACTGGTGTGTCTAGCCACAACATTCCTCCATGGATGAAACTTAGTTTCATTTTGAAACAAGTGTTTATTTGCAGACTTCAGACAAAATGCAGGATCTCCAGCAGGTTCAGTATTCCTGATATCTCTAGTCCTGTCGCCCAAGTATGTGGTTCAAGTAGGATTTCTCCTAACCCTAGTATTAATTTGGCACACAAATATTTCTCCCATGCCATCTCGATAAAATTTTGTTCATCCGTTATGTCATGGTCTACAAATTTCAAGGAAACAATCTTTCCTAGCATGCCCCCTAGGACAATTACACAAGGTGGTATTTCCGGTGTGACCAATGAGTATTTTCCATCTGTAGGTGCTCTAACTTGTGTCATGGTGTCTTTCCTTGGCGGTATATAGTCCCTATGAAATCTCTACTACAAAGCCAAATCTCTGGGTGTTTCCTCGAACATTGGTGCAACCAGTGGTCTTTTTTCTTTCTTGCACATTGCGACTATTGGTACCATTGTTCTCTGCAACTGTTGGTGCCATTGTTCTCTGCAATTGAGTCCGGTGACTATTCTTTGTTGGTCCTCATTCGGATGTGGTTTGGTCTATATGCTCACAACTCTTATCAAATGAAAATAACCTTCCATGTTGGTCCTTTCTACACTTTTATAAAGCTTCGACAACTCTGTAATTTATTTCGCACCCAAAGGAAGTGTCAAATCCGGTCAGAATATGAAATCAATACTTTCCTTACCGTGACATTAATGAAAAATACTCCACTAGATTTTTCCTTCGATCTTCCAATTTGTCCTGATCCTTGGTGGCGCCTTCTATTTATGACTACGCATCTCCAATACATTTTGTCATTTATGGATTTTTAAATGTTGTTTTTGTGCTTTAATTCCCTTAATAGTTCATGTCCCGTGTGTGATGTTTGCACACACTTAACTGACTTTATGTTGTGTATGTTATCTGTGTGGTACCCCCTTTTTCTATGCGATACTTCTTCCTGTCCATCTTTGTAATTCTTCTTGTTCTCCAACTTTTTATTTGTTTTCTTCCCTTTTCTACTTTTTGTTTGTTTTCTTCCTTTTTTTTTTTTTTTCTGTATTTTACCTCCCTACTATATTACAACTAATGTGATACATGTGTTTGTGTGAAATTCAGATTACTACGTAGATGGTTGGTCATGTCTATAGAGTTTGAGTCAAGTTCCATTCACCATGCCTCCAAGGGCTTCTCTATTCAAGGTTTCCAACTGTGCAACACTTGCCTCTGTCACATCTTGAATCACATAAGGTCCTAACCAATGCATACGAAACTTCCCTGGATGTTGCATGAACTTACTATCATAGGGTAATACTAAGTCTCCTACTTGAAAATTTTTCTGTTTAATGTGTATGTCACGCCATGCCTTCTCTCTTGCCTTATGAACATGGTGATGGAATCCCACAACAAAGTGATCTTCCTCCAGCTGTACCAACTATGATAATATCTCTTCTACTGTGCTAGATTATGAAATATCAGTATTTTCTACAACACATAGGATAGGAACAATAAACTCCATCGACATTACTATTTCTGTCCCATAGACCAACCTAAAAGGTGTCTATCCTGTCAAATTTTTGCTATAGTCCTATATTCCCATAATACTGTAGGAACCCTTAAGTCCAAATCATCTCTCCCTACATTGCAAATATTTGTCAAAGAATTCTCTATAATTTTATCAAAATCTGCTACTGCCCCATTCTCCTTAGGATTATATGGAGTACTCTTTTGATGATGAATTTTAAATTCCTCAGTCAATGCTGCAATTGTCTTATTCAAAAAGTGTGTTCCTTGATCAGTCGGTAGAGTGCGTGGGAACCCAAATCATGTGACTACATTATCAAATAGAAACCATGTAGTAGTCTCCGTGGTGCAACCTATGAATGGTGTTGCTTCTGCCCATCTGGTCAAATACTCTATCACATTTTTTATGTACCTAGCTCCCGATCTTATTGTCGATGGGTTTATTGGTCCAACAAAGTCTATTTCCCATTTATCAAATGCTTGCAACATAACCTGTGAGTGTAAAGGAATCTCATCCATTCTAGATAACTTTCCCACCCTTTGACAAACATCGTATGCTTGCCGTTATTCTTTAACATCCTTATGAAGTGTGGGACACCAGTTCCCTATGCACAAAATATTCCCCGGAGTTGATTTACCTGCGTAGTTTCCTCCTGCAACCCTTCGTGAGCATCTGTGAGTATCATAAGCCTTTCATGCTCCAACACACATCATCCCAGTATTCCATATGCACTTAACTTATATAAGTTCCCTGCAATCAACTAATAGTGTTCTGCTTTAAACACTAATTGTTTCTATTGCGCAACTTTCATGTCTGACGGAGCCATTCCTGTACTTAGAAACTGCACAATATCTGCAAAGTAGTCATCCACCATTTTAAATGCAAATAGTTGTGCATCTAGATTCCCTGCATATTCTCCTGATAGTATGTGTGATAAATTATCTGGTCTTGCATTCAACTCCCCTAGTTTCACAACAACCTCAAAATTGTACTTCTGAAACAACAATAACCACTTGCATATTTTCCTCTCCAACAATGGCTTGTTCACTAAGTATTTTAGTGCATAATTCTCTGTATACATCTTAAAATCAGAACCTAATAAATAATTTCTAAAATTCTGTAATGCATATACCATTTCCAATCCTTCTCGTCCTATGGTAGTGTAATTATTCTATACTATGGACAACTTCCTACTTGCAAAAGAAACTGGGTGATGCAGGAACATCACCAACGTCAAGCGAGTGTTAGGCAAGCGCCAACGCATTTTGGCACATGATTAAATGTTTGAAACATTTTGAAGTTCGATACGCCAAACATAAATGAAACAATTAAGAAAAGGCGTACTTGTAGATTGTAATCAGACCTTGAGCGTCCCGCTCTCATCTAAAGGACTAAGAGGCATTTATGCTAGTAAATGTAAGTAGGTAGCTTTGAATTCTTAGATTAGATAGTTTTAGGAGCCAGAGGGAAAACGGATATAGACACCCTCACTTGTATCATTGTAACAATTAGCAACACAATCAATCGAAGAGAGCATAGAGAAGAAGAAGCAGAGAGCTGTGTAGAAAAACCCATGTACATAAGTTCTGGATTAATACAAAGATCTTTAGTTCAGACTCATGGTGTCAAATTGCTTTCTGTGTTGTACATGATGATTGATATATGCTTGTTTACTCTTTGTTATGAATTTTATTTTATGCGTGAATGTATGATTTCATATTTAATGTCTGAAATCTGAAGAGAGGGAGAGTAAGGAATGAGTTTCAATTGTTTCTCTGTCTGAGCGAGAGTTTTCCTGGAAGGAGTGCAGTGAAATTTTCCAGAAGGTGTGCGTTGACAGAAGTCAGAGTTCATCTCTGAAAGCTCAGGAGGGATAACATTGTTCTCATTTTCACAGAAGTGCAAGTTAAGCACAGGAGCCGTGCAAGGAGTGCGCAGGCTGAGTGAAGTCTCAGTGTTTGCAACCGGAACGAAACTGTTGAAAGACTACTGTCACAGGGAGTGTGCAGAGTCGAAGAGGTTCAATTACTTGGAAGTCTTTGAAGAATTGCCACAGGGAGTGCGCACATAAATTTTACCCAAAGAACTTGAGGATTTTTCAATCAAGTTCAGGAGGAATAGGATCTTCGAAGTTGACGAAGAGAAACTCAAAAAGAATTAGTGTCTTAAAGTGTTGAAAGGAGTCATAGTGAAGTTGTTTTGCAGGAGGACAAGTTCCGAAAGCAGATACCGTGTTCATTTCGGAGAAATTTTCAAGGAGGAATTGAATGGTCGGAGTTCTCCGTGGAGAATTCACGAGGTTTCCAGAACCGTCAGATCTTACAGAGGAGCAGGGAAGTTACGGTAATCATTTTTCAAAGTGCAATCTTGGGAGAATCGGATCCGATCCATGTAAATTTAAGCAATCTTGGGAGAATCTTGGGAGAGGCACTGGCATTTAAGCCTAGCCGGTGGTGACACATAGAAGGTGTTGATAGAGAAGGAGCCGTAACCATTTCGCGATCTTGGGTATCGGGGATTTGAGAAGGAAGAGTCAAGAGTCACGACTCGTGAACTCGCGAGATTGCGAGTTGTGAAAAGGACCTGTGGATCGATAAAATTGAGATTCCCACGAGGAATCGAAAGAGTCGATCTGGCTCAAGGGGACAGAGAATGATCCTATGAGCGGATCTTGGTCCGAGGGATGATAGTTCTGTGTCAGTTTTGGTATCAGAGCTTGACTCTATTTGTATAGTTCAGACAAGGGAAGCGAGAAAGAAATCTTAGCCATGCCTCCGAGAAGAAGGGACAGGAAAACACCCGATCCACCAGAGGAAAGGGAAATGCCAAGAGGAAGGGGTAGGTACGTGCCAAATCCATCCATGGAGAGAGAGATGTGTGACATACGTGCCAGACTCGTGGATATGGAGACATCACAGAGGTGCATAGCCGGTGTTGGAGATGTCAGTGAGTCTGAAAGTGAAGATGAAGCTGGACATGAAGGAGAAGAAGTTACATCAGAAGATGCAACAAATGAACGCCTGATTAGGGCTGTTGCAAGAATGGGTGCTAAAGGAAAAAATGGATATTCTAGTATATGAAGGAAACCTGGATGCTGAAGAGCTTCTAGACTGGATTAGAGCTCTGGACACATATTTTGACTATGAAGATGTCGAGGAATACAAAAAGGTCAAACATGTTGTCATAAGATTGAAAGGACATGCAGCATTGTGGTGGGATGAGCTACAAGCTGACAGACGCTACAAAGGCAAGTAGAAGAACAAGAGTTGGGATAGGATGATCGCGAAGATGAAGGCAAAATTCATTCTTAGGGATTACCAAATTACTCTGTTTCAGAGAATGCAAAATTTGAGACAGAAGCTGATGACAATGAAGGAGTACACTGAAGAATTCTACAGGCTGAACATCAGGGCAGGTCATCGTGAAAGTGATGATGAAAAAGTTGCTAGGTATATGAATGGTCTGAGATACGACATTCAGGATGAGATGAGCATGATGACCATCCGAATGGTGGAAGATGCTTATCAGATGGATCTAAAAGCTGAAGATAAGTTGACCCGAAAACAAGGTTAAAGAGGCCGAGACAGAAGTCAGCCCAGAGGCAAATCAGTTGCCCAGGATAGAAATCAGAAACTCTAGGAAGAGGAGAAGAAACCTCAGACTTGGACTGAGAGAGGTGGAAGCTCACAGAGAGGGTAGCATATCGAATAGAGAGGTCATTATGCTGATGGAAACATTTTTTATTGTACCAGAGGTAGAGGAAGATGAAGAGGTGGAGTAGTGAAATGCTTCACATGTGGAAAGGTCGGACATAAATCTTATGAGTGTCCAGAAAAAAAGAAAGAAGGTGGTGAAACTCACATCGTCGAAGCACAGAGGTGAAATGTTGAGGCAGAGGATGCTGAAGGCGGAATATAGCTGATGATGCGAAAAGTTCTCTTAACACCAGAGAAGGAGGTGGAGAGTTCGGTCCAAAGGAATAGTCTTTTTCGGACTGCCTGCAAAACCAAGGACAGGGTATGCACAGTCATCGTGGACAATGGTAGCACAGATAATCTTGTTTCTACAGAGATGGTAGAAAAGCTGGAGCTAGAGACGATTGAGCATCCAAGTCCATACAGAGTTTCGTGGCTACAAAAAGGACATCAGGTAAATGTCACTAAACAATGTTTAGTTGAATTTAAAATAGGAGGGTATAAAGATGAAATACTCTGTGATTTTATTCCCATGGATGTTTTTCATTTATTGCTGGGTAGATCGTGGCAATATGACAGAAATGTAATTCATGATGGGAGGAAGAACACATACACCCTAGAGAAGAATGGGAGAACTCACATGTTTCTTCCAATCAAAGACAAAGAGGTGAAACCTGAAGTATGCAACATTGTACTTCTCATGAGTGGGAAGGAACTTCTTACAGAGGTTAAGAAGAAGGAGGAACCACAATTCATTGTGGTCAGGAAGCCTAAGATTGTTTTAACCAGTACAAGGGTAGATGATTTACTGGAAGAGGTTCAGAAACTGTTGGAAGAGTTTGCTAACATAGTAGTGGACGAACTACCTCGTTCGTTGCCACCAATCAAAAGTGTGAGTCATCATATTGATCTAATACCTGGAGCTAGTTTTCTAAATAAAGCAACGTACAGATTGACGCCGCAAGAGAATGAAGAGGTCAAAATACAGGTCCAGGATTTAATGGACAAAGGGTTGATTAGAGAAAGCTTGAGTCCATGTGTTGTTCCGAAAGTGCTCAGTCTGAAGAAAGACAGAGGCTGGAGGATGTGTACTGACTCGAGAGTGATCAATAAGATAACCATCAGGTATAGATTTCCATTGCCAAGGATGGATGATTTGATGGATTGTTTGAGTGGAGCAATTTTTTTTTCGAAGATTGATTTGAAAAGTGGATATCACCAGATTCGTATGAGAGAAGGTGATGAATGGAAGACAACCTTCAAGACTAACAAAGGGTTGTATGAATGGCTTGTTATGTCATTTGGCTTAACGAATGTGCCAAGTACTTTCATGAGGTTGATGAATGAAGTCCTAAAGGATTTCATCAGAAAATTTGTCATTGTGTATCTTGATGACATAATGATTTTCAGTAAAATAGAGGCATAGCATTTGAAACATTTGGCTACAGTAATGAAGAGGCTACATCAAGAGAAGCTGCTGATAAATATGAAGAAATCCTCATTCATGAAGACAAATCTCATTTATTTGGGATTTGTTATTTCTGCAGACAAGTTGAGGATGGATCCAGATAAGGTGGAGGTAATTAAGAATTGGCCATCACCGAAGAGTATATTTGAGGTGAGAAGTTTTCATGGATTGGCTAGTTTCTACTGGAAGTTAATCAGGAATTTTAGTGGAATTAGTGCACCGATGATTGACATAGTGAAGAAGAGACACGAGTCTTTTCACTGGACACAAGAGGCTGAGAAAAGCTTCAATTTGTTGAAGAAGAAAATGATGGAACAACCAATTTCGGTGTTGCCGGATTTTAAAAAGACATTTGAGGTAAAATGTGATGCAAGTGGATTTGCAATAGGGGCAGTCTTGAGCCAAGAAGATAGGCCGATAACATACTTCATCGAGAAGCTGAATGAAGCGAAAGTGAAATACTCCACATATGACAAGGAGTTCTATGCTATTATTCATGCATTGAAGAAATGGAGACATTACTTAATCCCAAAGAAGTTTGTCTTATACAGTGACAATCATGCTTTGCAATTTGTGACTCAACAGGAGAAGTTGAATCAAAGACATGTAAAATGGGTTGAATACATGCAGAACTTTACTTTTGTAACTAAGCATATTTCTAGAACTGCTAACAAATTTGTTGATGCTTTGAGCAGGAAATGTTTGATGTTGCAGGAGTTCAGAGTCAAAACACTGGGTTTTGATGATCTTAGGAACATGTACAGAGATGATCTAGATTTTAAAGAGGTGTATGAAGCAGCTGAGAATCCAATTCTTAGAGACAAAAGTCAATGGATAGAATACATGATCTAGGAAGGATTACTGTTTAAGGGTAACCAACTTTGTATTCCAAAATGCTCCATGAGGGAGAATCTGTTGAAGGAGAAACACAATGGAGGATTGGCCGTGCATTTCGGTCATGACAAGACGTTCTCAAAGTTAAATGAGTCATATTTTTGGTCAGGAATGAGAGAAGACGTCAAAAGGTTCGTGGACAGATGCAAAATTTGTCAGCATTCAAAAGGGAAGAGGCAGAATGCAGGATTTTATCAACCGTTACCCATACCTGATAGGCCATAGGATGCAGTAAGCATGGAATTCATATTAGGGCTGCCAAGAATGCAAAGAGAATTTGACTCGATCTTTGTAGTGGTAGACAAATTTTCTAATATGTCACACTTCATAATGTGTCATAAAACTAGTGATGCAACTCACTTTGCGAATCTGTTTTTCAAAGAAGTCATTCGACTTCACGGCTTACCAAGGAGCATAGTTTCAGATCGAGACACCAAGTTCGTGGGACACTTCTGGAGAACCTTATGGAAAAATCTAGGAACAAACTTGTTGTTCAGTTCAGCTTATCATCCTCAGACGGATGGACAGACAGAAGTTGTGAACAAAATTTTGGGAGACTTGTTGAGGAGCTTGGTGACAGAACACCACAGTCAGTGGGACAATATTCCGCCACAGGCGGAATTTGCATATAACGACTCACTAAACAGAAGCACAAGGCAGAGTCCATTCTAGATTATTTATGGAATGCAGCCAAGAGGAGTATCTTAACTGAGGGATTCAGAACGGGATGAGATAAGAAGTGCTAGTGCAGAAGATTTTGCAGAAGAAATGAAGGAACTTCACAGCCAGGTGAAGGAGGGATTGAAAAACTCAAGCCAAGAGTATAAGCGCAGAGCAGATCAACACAGGAGACAACTTCAATTTGAGGTTGGTGATTTGATTCTGGCACATCTGAGAAAGGAAAGATTCCTGAAGGGGACATATAACAAACTGAAGATGAAGAAGATCGGACCATGTAAGGTCTTGAAGAAATTTGGGGCAAATGCTTATGAGATTGAATTACCCGATGGGATCAGAATTTCTTTGATATTCAATGTCTTAGATTTGTACCCATACAAAACTGAGGAAGCAGAAGTAGGTAGTGAACAACCAGAGGTTCATTGGACTAAACAGATGCCAGTTGCAGAGAAGCCACAGATGGAAAGCATACTGGACAAAAGAGTTAGCAAAAGCACCAGAAGAAAGGAATATTTTGAATACTTGGTCAAGTGGAAGCGACATCCAGTTGAAGATGCCAGCTAGGAGAATGAAGTAGAGATCCAGAAGCATGGACAGACCGTGCAAGATCTCATGGACAGGAGCCCATGAAAATTTTCAAGCGAGGGAGTATGATGCAGGAGCATCGCCAACATCAAGCGAGCGTGGGGCAAGCGCCAACGCATTTTGGCACATGATTAATTGTTTGAAACATTTTGAAGTTCGATACACCAAATGTAAATGAAACAATTAAGAAAAGGCGTACTTGTAGATTGTAATCAGACCTTGAGCGTCCCGCTCTCATCTGAAGAACTAAGACGCATTTATGCTAGTAAATGTAAGTAGGTAGCTTTGAATTCTTTGATTAGACAGTTTTAGGAGCCGGAGGGAAAATAGATATAGACACCCTCACTTGTATCATTGTAATAATTAGCAGCAAAATCAATCGAAGAGAGCATAGAGAAGAAGAAGCAGAGAGATGTGTAGAAAAACCCATGTACAGAAGTTCTGTATTAATACAAAGATCTTTAGTTCAGACTCATGGTGTCAAATTGCTTTCTGTGTTGTACATGCTGATTGATATATGCTTTTTTACTCTCTGTTATGCATTTGCTTTGATGTGTGAATGTATGATTTCATATTTAATGTTTGAAATCTGAAGAGAGGGAGAGTAAGGAATGAGTTTCAATTGTTTCTCTGTCTAAGCGAGAGTTTTCCTACAAGGAGTGCAGTGAAATTGTCCGCAAGGTGTGCGTTGACAGAAGTCAGAGTTCATCTATGAAAGCTCAGGAGGGATAGCATTGTTCTCATTTTCACAGAAGTGCAAGTTAAGCACAGGAGCCGTGCAAGGAGTGTGCAGGCCAAGTGAGATCTTAGTGTTTGCAACTTGAGCGAAAATGTTGAAAGACTGTTGTCGCAGCGAGCGCACAAAGTCGAAGAGGTTCAAATACTTGGAACTCTTTGAAGAATTGCTGCAAGGAGTGCATGCATAAATTTTCCCCAAAGAAATTGAGGATTTTTCAATCAAGTTAAGGAGGAATAGGATCTTCGAAGTTGACGAAGAGAAACTCAAAAAGAATTAGTGTCTTAAAGTGTTGAAAGGAGGCGTAGCAAAGTTGTTTTGCAGGAGGACAAGTTCTGAAAGGAGATACCATGTTGATTTCACAGAAATTGTCAAGGAGGAATTGAATGGTCGAAGTTCTCCATGGAGAATTCATGAGGTTCCGAGAACCATCAGATATTGCAGAGGAGCAGGGAAGTTACGGTAATAATTTTTTGAAGTGCAATCTCAGGAGAATCGGACCGTAGGATCTGAACCAACAAGGGTCGTTGGATCACCCACGTAAATCTCATTTCGGGGTTTCGTGAGCTGAAGGATAAAAACCTTTGCATCAAGACTCGCGAGGTCGCGAGGTGCGAAGTCCCGAAATAGTGAGAGAATTCGAGCCGTCCGATTGGAAGGACATGTGTCACGAGATCCTCTCTATTGGGGATTCAGACATCGGGGTTCAGAAGAGGAATTCCTTCGACTTCACGAGTGGTGAAGTCGTGAAGAGGATCAGGACCGTCCATCTTAGAGTGGACAGGTGGCATACTCACCGACACGGAGGTCATACCTTCAATGACCAATTCGGGGTTTTGTGGATTGAAGAGCCGAAAGCTTAGCATCCGGATTCACGAAGTCCGAAACTCAAAAAGGAAAGAAGTTCCATCGTGGGACCCGCGTTGACGACGTGTCAAAATGTCTCCATTTCAGCATATCGAAGGATAAGAGGTCGAGACTTTTGTCCCGAAATTCTCGAAGTCACGAGAAAATCGCAGCTTCCCATCGAAGGAGGAAAGGTGGCAGAGATCTAGGGATCTCGCGAACTCGGAGGTTCGTAGGGTGAGAGCCCAAGAGTTGGGTGCTCCAGGTCGCGAAGTGGCGAAATCGCGAGGAGCGAGGATAGCCGTCAGATCTAGGTCACGAGAGGACCGTTGAATCAGGAACCCCATCTCATTTCGTGCATTCGGGGGTTCGGAGGTTGAAAGGAGTTTTTTTCGACGTCAGAAGTCACGAAGTGCCGAAAGCCGAGGCACGAGGGACACGTGGTAGAACCACACGGTGGGCCCAAGAAACAGACTGATGGAGACATGTCACACATTGGAAGGAGTCAATGCTCCGCTGACTTCTCACGTCTCGGGCATTTGCGAGACAAGAGTACTTGAGCTCGACGGTGAAACTTGCGAAGTGGCGAGTTGCGAGAGGTGCTAGAATTTAAGCCTAGCTGGTGGTCACACACAAAAGGTGTTGACAGAGAAGGAGCTATAACCATTTCACGATCTCGGGTATCGCGGATTTGAGAAGGAAGATTCGAGAGTTACGACTCGTGAACTCGTGAGATTGCGAGTTGCGAAAAGGACCTGTGGATCGATACAATTGAGATTCCCACAAGGAATCAAAAGAGTCGATCTAGATCAAGGGGATAGAGAATGATCCTGTGAGCGGATCTCGGTCCGAGGGCCGATAGGTCTGCATCACTGTGTGATCTATGTCTCCTTCCCTTGGTTGAGATAGTACCATTCCCAAAGCTATGGATGACACATCCACATGAACATGGAATTCCTTGTTCCAATATAGAAATATAAAAATCAAAGTGGTCACCAATTTCTTCTTTAAGGTGTCCAAACCCTTCTGACAATGCTCATTCCACTAGAACTTCACTTCCTTCTTCAAAAATTTCTCCATAGGTGCTATAATATATGCATAACCTTTGATGAACTTCTTGTAATATCCCATGTGACCCATAGTTTCCCTTAGCTGTATGACTGATGTAGGTGGTTGTAAATCCATAATCACTATGATCTTGGTAGGATCCACTAATAAGACTTGCTTGTAGAACACATGGCCCAACAAAATTCCAAAAGGTGCAAAAAAATACATTTCTTCAAATTAAGTGAAATATGACATTGTTTACACCTATCCAACATTAACTTGAGTACTTCTATGTGATATTTTAGTAGACTAAACACATTCCAATCATCCAAGTACACTTCAAGGAACTTATAAATAAATTCCTTAAAAGCTGCAACCACAACTCTTGAAAAAATTGCAGGTGCATTCTTCAGTTCAAAGGGCATCAATGTGTATTGATAACTTCCCCATTCTGTCGCAAAAGCAGTCTTATACCTATCTTCCTATGAAATCTTTATCTCATGGTACCCTGAGAATCCATATGTGAAAGAATATGTCTCCTACCCTCCTACATTCTCTAGTACCTCATTTGTGAACAATTTTGGTGTTGAAATGTTGTTCAATACTGAGAGGGGGGGTGAATAAATATTTCTTATTTTTCACAAATTTTCACAATTTTAAAATTATTAACCATAACAATTATTAAAATTATTAACCATAACAATTGATCAACAAGAAAGTACAGTACACCGAATTTTAAATGTAACAATCATAAAATTGATACTTCTTTTACAAGCTACAACTTGTAGGAGACACCAATCTCCTTTATTTTTGAGCACCTACTCAAGGAGACACCGATCCCTTGTTTTCAAGCACCAACTTGAGGAAGCTGCAACTCCCTGTTGTTCAAGATCCAACTTGTAGAGGACTCCTATCATCTATTTTCAAGCACCAAATTGAGGAAGATGTAACTCCTTGTTGTTCAGTATCTAACTTGTAGAGGACCCCAATCCAACCTTGCTCCTCCCTTCCACCCTCACTTCATGTGTATGTTTCAGGTGTAAAATTCTTCCTTGGACTCTGCATCTATTTTGATCTTCTAATTCACTCTGAGAGACACTCTCCTTTTACCATACCTTTCTATTTATATAGTCTTCTAAAAGGTGTATGACATTGAACCATTGTGTCTCTTTATAAAAGAGCACTGAATCAATGTGCCTCTTCATAATAACAATGTTGTTTTAAAAACAAATTTCTTCTTTTGTTATTATTTATAAAATCTTCATAAAAGATTTTCAATTACAATTTGAAACCTAATTTTCCTTGTATTCATATTTACCTTGATCAGATATTTTAGTCCTTATGAGTCGATGACAAACATGGATCGACTCCTCTATCTCGATCCCACACTTCTGCTGCATTCTTAGTCCTCTAATAGATCATATTTGGATATTTTATCTAGTTTTTGGGTGCATTTCATGTATCGAACATTGGGTAGGTGCTAATTTGTGGCCCCCTTTTCCCATAGGACCAAACGTTGTAACCAACAACTAGACACACAATGTGCAAGGCCTGTTCTATACTCTATCCCGAAGACACTTTTTTTATTTACCAAGTGAACACCCCCTATAACCAAGTGTTATCCTAGTTATCACTTTAACTCATCACAACTTCATATTCCATATGACTTTGGCATGCAACTGAGAGAGAACTCACACAGTTCTTATATTGGCGTTTAAACAAATCAACAGTTCAGAATTGATCAAGTGTTGAGTGGACAGTCCAAGATGATCTAGGTGCCAATCAAATCAACGGTTCGATTTTAATCAACGGTTGAGTGGATGGTCCACATGAATTTCGCATTGGAAAAAATGGATTTGAAACATTTCCAAGCCAAAATGCAATAAAAATTAACAATGACACATGACAAGTTAAATTTATCATAATATTACTTCAAATCCAACCTTGGTAATTGACGTTCGTGCTATTTCAAACACAAATTTGATTCGAGTCATCCGATCGTGCTTCCATTCTGATCTAGTGATAAACATTGATTTCTATATTTGACTATTCCCGAGACTTTGTTCCAGTGATCTAACGATCACAATGAGACTCTTGGTGATTTCTTGGATTTTTCTCACACCTATAATGACGATTAGAGAAGTTATCCTTACACTAAAAAAGAGAACAAATGCAACCTTAAGTTGCTCAAACCTTGTATCAGGGTAAATCTATTCCTATGCAAACCCTACATATATGTTGTATTTTCTGGATCATTGAAGGTCCAATATGTCTAATAGAGACTTTTATACCAGACCCTTGACACCTATTGCATTTCAATGAAGTACCAAACTTTGATCCTTTCTCCTTGCATTTAGAGCACAATACATAGTGATAATTTCTTTGAGGTTCCATTGTAAACTTCTTCCAATTATATCTTCTCAAGGATGAAAAAAATACTTTTGCTGGGACATTTCTCATTTCTAGTGCCACTTTTAATAAACCATGTCTTACTAACTCCTCCATCTGTGACTTGTATGGATCCGTATTGTATTATACATTTATAATGATGATCATGTTGGCCCTATTCGACATAAATTACAACTCCATAACACAATGTACAACATTTACCATATCGATCCTCTTTGACATCAATGGAAACACCATAACACCATGTCCAACATTCCATCCATTTGGCATTGATGGAAACTAAGTAAAAACCCATTTTCACTCTTAACTAGGTTTTATTGTTTATTCTCCCCCTTTGATAGCAATGGCAAAGGGGATATTTTTTTTCTTCCCCTAAGGTTATGCTCCCCCTGTCCATGTACTCCTTTTTTGTTGAAGCTTGTGCAATTTTAATTATATATGGAGATTACCCCCAATTTTTGTCTAAGGTTTTCAAAATTAATTCTAGGTAGATGTTTTGTGAATATATCTACAATTTATTCTTTATTATCCACCTATTCCACTTTAAATTTTTTTAGATAAACTTGTTCCTTTTAAAAATGATATTTAATTGGGATATCCTTATTTTTTGAGTGTATTCCAGGATATTTAGAAAGGTTTATAGCGTTGGTATTGTCATAGTTAAGAAGAATTGGATGATCATACTTTACTTGTAAGTCTTCTAGAGTTTGTTTCATCTAGATTACTTGAGTGTAGCATGATGCAACAACAATATATTCAACTTCTGTTGTAGATAATGATATGAAGGGTTTCTTTTTACTTAGCCATGACACAAGACATTTTCATAGGAAGAACGATCCTCCACTAGGGCTCTTTCTATCATCAATACTTCCTACCCAATATACATAGGTATATGAAATTAATGTGAAGTCTTCTGCTTTTGGATACCATGATCCAAAATCCAAGGTCCATTTGAGATATATGAAAATCCTTTTAAATGCCTTGATATGAGTTTCTTTAGGTGCATATTGAAATCTAGCCACTAATCCTACAACTTGCATGGTATATGGTCTTGTCATTGTTGCATATAATAGGCTACCAATCATTGATATATACATGGTTTGGTATACTTCTAGTGATTCATCATCTTTTCTTAGTTTTCATTTTGTAATCATAGGAGTGCTCATAGACTTGCAATCTTCCATTTCAAATTTCCTCAACATTTCTTTAATGTATTTTCTTTGAGATATGAATATACCTTTGCCTAATTGTGAGACTTGTAATCCCAAGAAGAATGTTAGTTCACCAATCATCTACATTTCAAATTATTTTTTCATTTTTGTAGCAAATTTCTTGCTTAGAGGGTTTAAATAACTTTTGAAGATGATATCATCCACATATACTAAAACAATAATAATATTTTGATTTTCAATTTTAGTGTAAATATTGTTGTTAGTAGCTCCTCTTTTGTATCCTTGATGTTGTAGATGATTATCAAGTCTTTAAAACCATGCTTTGGGAGCTTGTTTGAGACCATACAATCCTTTATTTAATTTAAAAACATAGTCTTGATTCTCTGATAACATAAATCCTTCAGGTTTTTCCATATAAACTTCTTCCTCTAAATTTCCATTTAAGAATACTTATTTGACATCCATTTGATATATTTTAAAGTTTTTAAAGCATGCAAATGCCAAGAACATTCTCATAGATTCTAATCTGATTATTGGGGAAAATGTTTCCTCAAATTCAATCCCTTCCATTTGAGCATATCCTTTGCACACCAATATTGCTTTATTCCTTATAACTTGACCATCTTCATTAACTTTATTTTTTTAAATCCATTTGGTCCCTACCACATTTTTTTCTTTTGGTCTTGGGACAAGCTCCAAGGTTTTATTTTTATCTATTTGATTAAGCTCTTCATTCATGGATTTGATCTAGTCTTCATCTTTCCTAGCCTCTGCAAATTTTTTGGGTTCTATTAGAGTGAGCATTGCTTGTTCTGATTCATATGTTAGTTTTCTTCTTGTTTCAACTCTATCACTTTTGTTTCCCATGATTTAACTTTTAGGATGATTTCTTTGTACTCTCCTTGATGGTGATTTTGAATCTTGTCTTGGTGATTCTTCCTATTCCTTTTCTTCTTCACTTTGTGATTCATCCTCTTGTATTTATTCAATTTATTCATCATCATCTTCATTTTTTCTCCTCTCATCAAATAGTAAATTATCTTGAGATTTGATTCTTATTGATTTTAGATCATCCACTTTTACATTTGCACTTTCCACAATTTTTTGCAGCCTCAGGTTATAGCATTTGTAGGCCTTTTTTTGGATGAGTAACCAAGAAAAATTCCTTCATTTGATATGGAATCAAATTTTCCTAGGTTATCATCATCTCTCTTAATATAGCATTTCCCCCCAAAGACTCTAAAGTGTTTAACTAATGTTGGTATTCCAAACCACAACTCATATGGTGTCTTGTCATGGTTAATTCTAAGTTGTTCTCAATTAAGTATGTACATTGTTGTATACACTACTTCTCTCCAATATATATATGGGATTTTGGCTTGATTTAACATAGTTATGGCTGCTTCTTGAACAACTATATTGTTCCTCTCAACAACTCCATTTTGTTGAGGATTTATCGGAGCTGAAAAGTGTCTTTTAATTCCATGAGTTTCAAAAAACTTGTTGAGCTCATTTGAGGTAAATTCCCCTCCATTGTGTGATCTTAGAAAATTGGTTTTGAGATTAGTCTCATTTTCAACATGTGCTTTAAAGACTTTAAATTTTTCGAATGCTTCTGATTTCTCTTTGAGAAAGGATACCCAGGTCATTCTTGTATAGTCATCAATAAATAAAATGAAGTAATATTCACCCTGTATGATTTTAGTTCTTGTTGGTTCATAGAGGTCAGTATGAATAAGTTATAATGGTTTTGATGTAGAGTATTATTTTTTCTTGAATCTTATTTTTTTTTGCTTTCCATGTTGGCAGTGCTTACAAACAGAGTTTAAAGGTTTCATAATGTTTGGCATATCTTTCACAACTTCATTTTTACTAACTTTGATCAAATTACCAAAGCTTGTGTCCCATTCTTCTGTGCCACAACCAACTTTCATCTATTTGTCCCATGTAGCATTTTTCTTCTTCTATGTTTAAGATATATACAACACTTGGTGTCCTTGGTGCAACAACCACTAATTTTCCCGAGTCTTCTTTTCTAATTTCACATTTTTGAGAATCGAATATGAGTATGTGTCCTTTATCACA
Source organism: Picea engelmannii (assembly GCA_009831015.1). Classification (NCBI taxonomy): domain Eukaryota; kingdom Viridiplantae; phylum Streptophyta; class Pinopsida; order Pinales; family Pinaceae; genus Picea; species Picea engelmannii. Next base: position 628,152 of record ML779028.1, read on the forward strand.
TGTTTGTCTCACACTGAGGAGATTAGGCTTCAAATTTTCAGCTAGTAGCACATTTTCTGCTTTAGCTCTGTTATTTCCTAGATTGAATGTACCCTTTCCAAGTATCTTGGTAGAGACATCATCTACAAATGTAACCCTTCCTTTTTCTTTCCTTTTCAGAATAAGAAATTTGTTTTGATTTTCTGTCATATGCTTTGAACATCCATTGTCAACATACCATTGGATTATTTTATTTCTTTCCATGTCTTCTTATGCTTTTCTTCTTGAATGTTGGAAGTCTTCCTGGGATGCTTTGGTAGTCTACAATGACTAGCTTTGTGACCATAATTGTTTCATTTGTAGCATTCAACATTGTAATCTTGTAATGGAGAGAATGAATTATAGTTTCTATTCTCTTGATTATTATTATTGTTGTTGTTGTTCTTATAACCATATCTTTGAACACTTTTATGATTGTTCTTTTCATATTCTCTACAATATAATGCTTTGTGCCCAAAATTATTGCAAGGGAAGCAATATCCAAGAAAGAGACGTTGATACCTTTTCAGGGGATTTCTTCTTGTAATTGTATTCCTTCTATATTCATTTTCTTTTGAAATGAGAGTATATTTCTGTTGATTAGAATCAATATTTATTTTGCTTCCTTCCCTTTTGAAAGAAATCTGAAGGGAAGTTGCATAAATTCTTGGATTTTTATCAGTTTCCTAAGATGTAGAGTTTGATCCTTTGTTATATTTATTTTGATCATAAGCTAGTCCTATATTATTTCTTGATGATATTTGACTGTTAAGAATATCATCCAAGATTTTTGAACTATTTTCAAATCTTGATTCGTTGTTTCCTTTCTCAAGTTCCCTTTTTAGAAAAACAATTTCAGCATCTATTTTTTCACAGTCTTGTTGTTTTTCATTGAGTTGTTTACTTATGACCTCTTCAATTCTTTTAGCTTCTTGGAGTCAAGTCTTCAATCCATTGATGATTTGTGTATATTCCATAATGGTTTTCAAAACTTCCTTTTCTATTGATTTTTGTTCTTCTTCATATTCTAATAATTGTTCTCTTAATGATTTGTTTTCCTTTTAATTTTTTTTTCAGTTCTTCGAGAGAACTAATAAGTTGTTCTTCAAGGTATACTTCTCCTTCAACTTCAAAGTTTCTTTAATTTCCAATATTATCATCATTATCATTATTTTGAGTTTCTATGCCCATAAATAGAAGTTTTGTCTCGTCATCTTCAATCATGTTAGATGAACTACTATCTTCTTTTTAGTGAAAGTTTTTCTTTTTCTTGTAGAATTTCTTCTTATTTCTAGTTTTTATGTTTTTAAGTTCTTTATGGATATAATTTTCTTCATCATCACTATCCTCTTACTTGGGATAGGGACATTTGAAGGAAAAATTCCCAATTTTTCCACAGTTGAAACATTTGAGAGGTAACTTCCCTTTGTATTTCCCATAAGCTTTCTTTAGTTTCCTTATAAAGTTATCCTCTTATTCATCTGATGTGTCTCATTAATCTTAATTTGGCACATGATCATGGTTCTTTGTTTCTTTTGATTCTTTAAAGGTTGTTTCCCCTTTTGATGACCTTTCTTGCCCTGTTCTCATTTCATAGGCTATAAGAATCCCATGAAGTTCATCAATTGTAATTTTGTCAAGGTATTCTAGATCTTCTAAGGTAGACACATTGGCATCATATATCATTGGTAATGATCTCAGCACCTTTTTGACAATGATTTTGTCGTTTAACTCTTCTTCCAGTTCTATGATGTGCTATGATTGAATTGACAATTTCAACCACTCTTTGAAGATATTTTGCAATGTTTTCTTCCTATTTCATCTTTAGACTCTCAAACTTCCCTCTGTATGTTTGAAGTTTTGCTTTCTTAAATTTTCCATCTCCTTGATATCTTATTTTAATTTTGTCCCAAATTTCTTTTGTTGATTTGCAATGCATCACTTTTACAAATATAGAGTTTTCTAATCCACCCAGAATTGCATTAACAACCCTTGAATTAGCATTATAGAGTTTCTTTGCAGCATCATCTGAAGGTGTTGTAGTTGGTGCAGTGTAACCATTTATCATAGATAACCAAACATCACAACCAAGGGCCATCAAATAAATTTTCATCCTTATACTCTAAAATGCATAATCATTTCCTTTGAACAATGGTGCTCTATTAGAGGGCATTCCTTCTTGTTGATCCATTGTGATTTCTCAGAATATTCCTTCCAATGATTAGACTATGGTGAAGGAACCTTCTCTGATAACAATTGTTGAAATGTTGTTCAATAATGAGCGGGGAGGTGAATCAATATTGCTTATTTTTCATAATTTTAATCAATTATTTAATTATTAAAATTATTAACCATAACAATTGATCAACAAGAAAGTACATTACACATAATTTTAAATGTAACAATCATAAAATTGATATTTATTTTACAAACTACAACTTGTAAGAGACATCAATATCCTTTCTTTTTAAGAACATACTCAAAGAGACACCAATCCTCTATTTTCAAGCACCAACTTGAGGAAGCTGCAACTCCCTATTGTTCACACTCCAACTTGTAGAGGAATCCTATCCTCTATTACCAATTTGAGGAATCTGTAACTCTCTATTGGTCAGGCTCCAACCTATAGAGGAATCCAATACTCCCTTGCTCCTCCCTTCCACCCTCACTTCATGTGTATGTTTTGAGTGTCAAATTCTTCCTTGGACTCTGCCTCTGTTTTGATCCTCTAATTTGCTCTCAGAGACACTCTCCTTTTACCATACCTTTCTGTATATATAGTCTTATAAAATGTGTATGCCATTGAACCATTGTGTCTCTTTATAAAATAGCATTGAATCAATGTGCCTCTTCATAATAATAATGTTGTTTTAAGAACAAATTTCTTCTTTTGTTATTATTTATAAAATATTTTCAATTAAAATTTGAAACCTCATTTTCCTTGTCTTCATAGTTATATTTATTAGATATTTTAGTCCTTATGATTCGATCACAAAAATGGATCAACTCCTCTATTTTGATCCCACGCTTTTGTTGCATTCTCAGTCCTCCAATAGATCAAATTTAGAGATTTTAACTAGTTTTTTGGTGCATTTCTTGTATCAAACATTGGGTAGGTGCTAATTTGTGGCCCCCTTTTCCCATAGGACCAAACATTATGACCAACAACTAGACACATAGGGCACAAGGCCTGTTCTATACTCTATCTGAAAGACACTTCTTTTATTTACCAAGTGAACACCCCCTATAACCTGACCACCCCCTATAACCAGGTGCTATCCCGGTTAGAAATTTAACTCATCAAAACTTCATATTCCATATGAATTTGTGCTATGACTGAGAGAGAACTCACACAGTTCTTATATTGGTGTTTAAACAAATCAACGGTTCAAACTTGATCAAGTGTTGAGTGGACGATCTAGGCTTATCTAGGTGCCAATCAATTCGACGATTCAGTTTTAATCAACAGTTGAGTGGATGGTCCAAATGAATATTGCATTTGAAAAAATGGATTCGAAACATTCCCAAGACAAAACACGATAAAAATTAACACTGACATGTGGCAAGTTAAATTTAGCATAATATTAATTCGCGTCCACCCTTGGTAATTAACGTTAGTGCTATTTCAAATGTGAATTCAATTCGATTCGTTCGATTGTGATTCCATTCTAATCCAATGATCAATGTTGATTTCTATATTTGACAATTCCTGAGACTTTGTTCCATTGATCTAACGATCACAATGAGAGTCTTGGCAATTTATTGCATTTTTCTCACACCTATAACAACGATAAGATAATCGATCCTTACACTAAAAAAGAGAATGATTGCAACCTTCAGTTGCTCAAACCTTGTATCAGGGTAAAGCTATTCCTTTGCAAACCCTTTATACATGTTGTATTTTCTGGATCATTGAAGGTCCAAGATGTCTAATAGAGACTATTATACCAGACCCTTGACACCTACTGCATTTCATTGAAGTACCAGACTTTGATCCTTTCTCCTTGCATTTAGAGCATAATACATAGTGATAATTTCTTTGAGGTTCCATTGTAAAGTTCTTCCAATGATATATTCAAGAATGAACAACATACTTTTGTTGGGACATTTCTCATTTCTAGTGCCACTTTTAATCAAACCTGTCTTATTAACTCCTCTATCTGTGACTTGTATGGATCCATATTGGATTATCCATTTATAATAATGATCCTATTGACCCTCTTTGACATCAATTTCAAATCCATAACACCATGTACAACATTGACCATATTTATCCTCTTTGACATCAATTCCAACACCATAACACCATGTCCAACAACTAGGAATGGGTCGTGCAAAAATGCATCATTCAACTTCCTCATATCTAAACAAATCTTGATTCCTTTTATTTTCTTATCTTTCACTACCATTTGACTTGTCCATTCTTATTCTACCATTGGTTCAATGATCCCTACTGCTAACATCCTATCTATCTCTTCCTTCACCTTCTCTTTATAATTCGGATTTAACTTGTAGGGTCTCTGTTGCATTGGCTTAACATCAAGTTTCAAAGGGATCTTCATCTCGCCTAATTCCCCAACTATCCATTTCATATTAGAGAATGTAGTTGGGAATATATCATGATACTCGTGCAATATATCTGGAATATTCTCCACCATCTCATCATTCCAATAATCTCCTATCTGTGCAAACTTTGGATTCTTTGTCATCCCAATGTTTACCTTCCACATATTTATTGGTTGTGCAACAGATTCAAGATTTGGCCCTTCTACTGTGTGCTCCCCCTCAGTTTCAGGTACTTTCACATTCCTTGGATCTTACTCATCATTTTCTTCTTTAGTGACATTCTAACACTCCAACAATTGATGGATAGTCATAGAAGCTATGTGCGCATTGCACATAGGTACCAACTCCATCGACCCTTCTTCTGAAAATATATTGGTTCAAATGACCTGTAGAGATGCATCTATTAATAGAGATTCATGTTCAAAAGTAAAAGTTTCCTTGAATCTTTGAGTTAGCTCATCCCATTTTGTTGTTTCTCTATGCATTTCTAGTTCCAAGTACTAGTTCTTTATAATTTTATCCAGTGCATGTATAAACCTATGCGTCGATTCTTCCTTTGGTGTTGAACTCCATCTAGTTTTGCATTGTGAAATGTGATCTGCTAGGTCACTTTTCCTTTTATACTTGTGTGCAATATTCTCAGACTCGGTACCAAATCTCACTTGCATTAGTCTTCTACATTGCAACCAGTCTTCCATCCCCTCTTTATGTGCAACACCATCTGGCTGGAGTAGCTTTCAAGAAAACATCTAGTGCTAATAGCCTTTGTTGTTCAAGTACCCGAAACTAGAACACCTTTACAAACAAATTGATATTAGTCAATCCATCATGTCTGGGTGGATCACATAGCTCTGTTCCAATCTAGTACAATGATCTAGTTATGCATGCACATCATCTAATTGATACCTCATTCATCCTATGCTTCCAATTCTTCCAATGTTCCATACCTTCCTCTGAATCCGACACACACAAACTAATACTTCTCCAACTTAGCGCACCATCTGCAATGGGGTTAACATAATCATCCATTTGTGCATTCATATTATATAAGTTGTCAATGTTGTTCCCTCTTGCTGGATCTATGTATCTCTTTCCTTATGTCGGGTCCAATGGCGCAATAACCTTCAAGTCTCCTACCTCAAATATCATTTCCCTCTTCATATTAATGATCACTTGATTATAAAAGAACCATTCAAGTTGCATGAGTTTTGGATATGGCTGACTATCATCCATGATCTCAATGACTTTAAGGTACACTACACTGCACACTCCATCTAGATTCACATGTACTCCTATTAATCGGCCAATCGAGACTATCTTGTGTGGGTTCACCAACCTTAACTAAACATGAGACCAAATCAACTTGGATTTTCCCATCATTTCCCAGGTCTTCTTAGGTAGTACATTCACATCAAAAACCAAGTCTAAAATAAATTTATTCACATCATATTCCCCAATTTGTGCACTTAACTTGAATTCTCCACTTGTCCTCTTTTTGTGCAATACCTGATTCACTACCCTTCTTGCAATAGGTATTTCCCTTTCTTGCGTGCAATGATCAATAATTTCACACAATACATTCAGTGCAGTTTCATCTTTCATAAATTCTATGAAACTTCTCAAAAAATCTCTCAAAGTACTTACCTTCCCCACTGGCTTCTTTAGCATGGTACGATCACAGACAGGAGGCACAAATGATGTTGATGCTACCCAATCTGGTTTGGGTATCTCTTTTCCTGTCCTCTGATATGTCTCCTTTTCTTGTTGAGGGTTGAATGTTGGCATAGGTCATGTTGATTTCCTTACCCATTTCTTAACCTGCTTCCCTCCATTAGCATCATCCCCTATTCTAGCTCCTCCACACATAATAACTACTATTCTAGGTCCTTCATTTTGTTTTTCGGTTGATAACTTCTATACATTCTGATTTGGATTTTGGTTCTGATTCCCTCTTTCCTGCCACTTTGCAAGTAGTTGAGTACAATCTTCTATCCCATGGTCCAATGCTCTAAAATATGTGCAGGTTGTACATAGATTTGGGCAGTCACGAGCCAAGTGTCCTGGTTGATGACAATTGTAACATATTATCAACCCTCTACCTCCTATTCCTCGACCTCTGCCAAAATTTCATCTGTTTCCTTTATTAAATCCTCTCTGATTATTATATTGTGGGCCACCTCCTTCTTTCGCATCATTCTCCTCTTGAATCCTATACATATCTGACGTACTCTCTCTCATTAAATCGAATGTGTGACAATCCTTCTCTTCATGTCCAACTGACTTGCAAAAGTTACAAAATAAGTTCCTGGGTGTACTCTGATATTTTTGCAGTAATGGACACTCCATTTTTTACATATTTCACACTATCACCCTCTTGGTAATGTATTCGATGCTCTAGTTTCCAAATACTGCACAAATGTTGGGCATTTGTCCTTGTGGTGGCCTTCAGTCCTACACTTAGTACACCATACGTATTCCCATTTCTCCTTCCCTTTTGTGAGTTCTGCCAATCGAATTGTCAAGGAAGCTAATTGCATCTACACTTGTGCCATCTCTCCACTGTCTCCTACATGGGATGCTTCCAATTTAATTGTGATCTCCAATGCTTTAGACTACGCCACAACCTTTTGTTGTATCGGTGGACCACATATGTGTGGTAATAGTCCCGCAATAAACCATTCCCTATGTTGTTGATCTAGAATTTGAAACGTTAACCTACCCATCAAATCCTTGAATCATTGATCAAAGTCCTATACTGACTCATTCTGTACCAGTTTGATTTCCTTCATCTCACTAATGTGTTGCGACTCATATTTTGGTTTCTTGAACTCTTTCAACAATGCTTTCCTAATTTCTGCTAAAGTCCTTTCTTGTCATGTAGGTGTGCTACTTTGCAGCTTCATGTACCAGACTAGTGCGCGACCTCTAAAGGTTGTTCCCAACTGTGTTGTATTTACAACATCATCTCGAAAATTGTTTGTAGCCTAAATTGTCTCGTAGAAATAAATGTTGTTCTGGGTCCTCCGACCCAACTCCCTGGAACTCAGGTAGTCTCAATATTTTGTCTAACCCTACCATGTTATTTTCTATAGTACCTCCCCTAGGCAATGTTAGTTGACTTAGAGTCGTCCCACTGCATCCATTTCTCTAATTGCTACTGATTTGTCCTCCCTTTCTAACTACAAGGCTTTTGACAAATCCTCAAATGTGATTTTCGATCTAGGCCATGCACACAGGGTCATGAAATCGACGCATGATTCATTATGAGTAGGACTTACCAGATCTTCTGTTATAGGACTGAAGTGATAATTATCTTCATCTCCTTCTACGTATGGTATTTCTATGATCTGGATGATTGCATAGGCTCCTCTTCCCTCAGGCTCACTATGCGTCTCTCCTTTCTCATCCCTATTCTTTCTCCTCTTGTACCTTCTTCCACTGCACAATACTCCAAAATCATCTTTTTCCTCTGATACAACCTCTTCTATTCTCTACATCCTCAGTCCCTCCCTTCCTTATTCATTTCTTCCTTCATTCTTCCCTACCTTCAGAGTATCCTCTTTTCATCCCCTAGCACAAATCCCCTTAGCAATCAAAATCCATTGTCTTCACACACTTGTTGCACAACAACATCTTTATCCACATACCCAACGATTTCATGAATCTTCTGCACAAAACTTTGAATAAATCCCTCTCTGCAACACTGTATGACTAGGTACAATGCACTGTAGATTTTGTAATATAACCTCCCAATATACTTTCCAACCAGAAATCAACTGCGCGAGAAGCATTATTACTTACATAATTCAACTTCCTTACCAACTTTGGAGTCTAGTTCCTTGGCGTTGTGGTTCGGTACCTTCCAGTATTCTCCACTAATATTTCCAACCACTTCGTCAAAATGATAAGAAATTATCCAAATAAAATATCATGCAACTCTGTGTCCACATACCTTTGCATCCATTGCTTGTCACTCATTCAAGGGTTTCTATTCTCTTTTTGAGCAAATTCTCATTTCTTCCCTTCTAGCCATTATGAGATATCTTTATTATTTGGCCTCCAAAACATTCCCTCAATCGCAGATTTCGGGTCCCAACAAAAAAACCATTTGTTGATGCACAGTTGTAATACCCTAGGTTCAAGTTATATAACCAACAAAACCCTTTATACACCAACCCTTTTTCACCTAAGGCATCTATTGGGGATGCATGGACCAAATTTTTGTAGTAGTGAGGGAATGGGGGGCGATCATCTTGTTCATTCTTACTTATCTACTCTATGTGCATTATCTTGTGTGTTATTCCTTTATTAATTGGTGAATTCAATTTTTTAGCACCATTATAGTACATATTACAACATAAACTATTCATTGTGACATTCATAACTATTGTGTAGTGATCATATAATAAAAAAATATAGTCATAAGGATAACATTCATGATCAATCACATAAAAGGAAAGGAGACACAATAATTAATGTGGTTCACCCAAATTTGGGTTACGTCCACAATGGTTGTCTTCTTTATTATTCTTTCTGTAATTGTCTCAGGCTTGTGAACTGCGCTTATAATAGATATATCATGCTATCTCTCTCTCCATCTTGCCTAGCTACTTTGCAATGCAATCCTGTCTATGCAACTTCTCCCTAAACAATAAGACATCGAATTTCTCTCTCATATTCAGTCTATTCTCTTTCTCTCTTCACTCGGTATCAACAACTAGAAACAACAACAACAACAACAACCTATTCTACCTGACCCATTACATATTTATACATGGATTCTAGGGCTTAAAAACCTACTTGATTAACCCCAAAACCCATTTACAACTCATTCTGACTCATTATAAATTAGGTTGACTCGTTGCTCGATCATTATTTTTCCTACTTTTGCGTCTGCATGCTATTTTTTCCTTCCCAAATGCTGGTCTTCCTGCTTTTGCATGCCGAAATAATGTCATTCCTTTTCGTCTGCTTTCTTCTCTTGTTTTATTCTCCTGTTTTACTCTCCTACTTTATTCTCCTTCCTTTTATTCTCCTCTAAGTATGATTTTTCGATGCACTTCACTCCTTAATGCACCCTTAATGTGCACTCCACTCCTTCTTTCTCTCCTTTCTTTTGTTACTGTGCACCTCCTCCATCTTAGGATTTTCCTCAAAACTGTATCCAAAATTCTTGTCCAACATATGCCATGAACTTGTCAAGGACATGCAACAAGAAATAACAAAGAGAAGATTGTTTTGATACCATTGATCTGGATTGTATTGAAAATTAAATTGGATACAAACAAAAATATAATAGAGAACATAGAAATCTAGTGAAACCTAACTTCTATTAATGAATGAAATAACAGAGTTTTGTAGAACAAAAACTATCTAGAATTGTGGTAGCTTGTATATAAAGAGAAAGATATCTCAAATACACTCATTTGTAGAAATATATCAGAAGAGGAAGAAATAATGACCTTTTAACATAAATCAAGAACCCTGATGGTCCAAAGCCCTAACCCTACGAGGTGAAGCGCTAAAGGTTCATGCGCCCCGAGGTGGTTATTTGATATGCCAACTTCCTGGGGGTGAAACATTTGCATACAATTTTCATTTGGGGCATACATCATCTCATTTAAAAGTACAATTTTTGGTAGGTCCAAGGTAGCCATGGATTTACTTTCCCATCGAATGTCCAAAAAACATCGTTTGGGGCCTCAAAATGCCCCCAAAAGTTTAGGACATGAAAATCATAACAAAAAATACCAAGGTGGAGAACCGTGATGAGTTAGTGGAAGATGTGGGTGGCCACCAATATCCACCTGGATCACATTGATTTTTTTAAAATATAGCTTAATGAAAATAAAGACTTGAAATCAAGACCTATTATTTATTAAGTAACTTTCAACCAAGTGAGCTAGTGAAAAATATATAACAAATGTTATGCAGGAGGATTATTATTATTATTATTATTATTTTATTTTATTTAATTATTTTCCTCGAAGTGCCTTCTTACCCCCAAATCCCTTGTTTTTACTTGAAAAAAAATTAAACATAGTCACACATAAAAACAAATGAAATTTTGAAGAAAAAAAATTGAAACTTTACAACAATGGGGTTAAATCTTGGTCTTCTCGGAAAATGAAAGTTTTCTCTTTGTTTTTTATTTGTTGAGATCACATAAACCACAGAGAAAATAACATACATAGAAAATAAAACACTTTTCTCTCTGTTTCTAATTTGTCGAGATCACACAAAGCACACGACAAAGAGCATGCACAAATCATAAATGGTACCAAATCAGGGATTCAAACGAAAAAACTAAAATATTAACATATTATTAACAAAAAAATTAAAAGGTGTAATAACACTTTGTACCTCTAGATATGGTGAAAATAGTTGTGTCTTGGGAAAATGGAAATATCAACACAAAAATGCAAAAAAAATAACAGAATCCACAAATATTTTGATGCATGTAGTGACATAGGTTTATGATCTCAATCAACAATGGGAGTGGGGCCTCGTACGCGATCTGATACCATGTTAAAAAAAATAGGGTATTTCCACATATGTCTAACACCTTATGAAACCACCCACACAAATAGATCAAAGATCAACACACTAGTGTTTTACATGGTTAAAACCCTCAAAGAGGGAAACCATCCATGATCCTGGCCAACACAATCACTTGAGGAAATATATTAATGAAAAAGAAAATAATTTACATAAGAGTGTCTCACAATATACCTTTAGCAAATGATCCTCCATGCTCTTTAAATAGAGATCATGGACCAATCAAGTGTTAAACCATGGATCAATATAGCCATTAGTATCAAGGAAAATATAAAACATAAGATCACGTTATGTCTAGAACATATCTTGATCATTGGATTATATAACTGCAAATGCATGCTAATGCATATTAAGGAAACACACTTTAATACCTAAAGACACATTAGGCCAAGTTGATCTTTACTAACTCCCAATTGTCTAAACATCATAACAACTCAAACCAACATGTAGGAACTTTTTTGGGGGTATCTGGGCTCTAAGTGGGATATAGACACCATGAGTAGGTTTTAAGCACTATAAATGTGTGTTGAGGCATAAACATGATTTGGGGGGGGGGGGGATAATGGACTTAATCCCTATTGAAACTTCTCAAGCTCGAGAATCATGAATAACACCTATAAAACACGGAACAATCCATCTTAAGGGAATTCTTAACATCTGAGTTGAATATGGGTTTCATTATGAGGTCTTGGACATCATGGATCGATGTACATGACCATATTTGGGGGAGGGAAACAAGAGCCTCTAGCCCTAAACCTTTCTTCTCAAGCTCAAGCACCAAGAACAAGTCCTCAAACCTCCATATCTAACCTCTATTGGTTATTAATCAACTTCAAGGGTTCTATGGGTGCCAACACTACGTTGGTTGTGCAACATGAATATGTCTAGTAGGGGATTTTTTAAGAATTCAAATATAATAACTCTGTATAGTATTCTAGGTGACTATTTTGGTTTGAAAAATCATTCATATAGACATGTAGGAGCATATTCAATAAAAAAACATATGATTTACTATTAAAACATGTAAATTTTGGGGAATGTTATCAATTTAATCATATTTTTGTTAAAAATAAGTGAATTTTTAACTAATTGGCAAACATTTTTTTTTTAGAAAATGTCCAAAAATAGCCAATTGGTGAAATTTTTCCCGTAACAAATACCCTTCTAAAGGTATAACCAAGATCATGGGAGGTTAATAATGGGCCTTGTGCCCTAAATGAAATTTTTTGAGCTCAATAACTAAGAATAACACCTACTACCCACAAAGCTTCTATGGCTATAGTGTTGAATGTGTCCTTAGTCGATGACCACACAAGACCCTTGTACAATATATATGGCATATTAAAGGGATACAAGCATAATGATTAAACCAAAACACATTCCCTGAATGAGTTATGGTTCTTCAACATTTAAGAGATACATGTGCCATGAGTAGGTTTTGTGCATTAGAAATGGGCTTCAAGGTATAAACATGGTCGAGGGGGGGAATAAGGGGATTAAGCCCTAAATGAACCTTTTAGAGATCAAGTAATATGGTTGGGGGAGGAAAAAAATTAGGAGTTAGGCCTTAAACATCACTTCTTTAGCTCAATCACCATGAAAAACACCTACAAACCATAACACAAACCCTCTCTAGGGGTCTTTAACATCAACATTGGATATGGATGCCATTAGGATCTTTTTTGCTCTGAGAAAGGTCACAAGGTGTTAAACATGGTCAAGGAAGGAAAATAAACACCTCATGATATTTCGAATCTCCTTTGGATCTAGAGCCTTGAATGAGTCCTTGAACCAATGCATGATTCCTTTGTAGGAATACTTTATAGGCCTTCGAGTGGGATATAAGTGTAGTGAGTAGGTTTTGTGCACTAGAAATGGGTATGGATTTATAAACATGGTCAAGGGGGTAAACAAGGGCCTTAATCCCTAATTGAACCTTCTTGATTTGATGCGTCATGAATACAACCTAGACACAACAACATGAGCCCTCACTAGGGGGTCATTTCCCTAGGAGTTGGATATTGGTTCCATTAAGATGTTTCATGCATAGTGGTTGCGTATTGAGGCCCTCAACCATAGTCATGGTATGGAAACAACATCTTTAGTTCCTTGACATTAGCCGGGGGAGGGAAACAACAACCTCGAGCCCTAAACATAACTTCTTGGGATTGAGTGACATGAACACATTCTCAAAACATCACACATGAGCATGGATGGTTTTTAGGGAATTCACCATTAAATAAGGAAAAAAAGTGCCTTAGGATATTATTGAATCATATCGAGATCAAGAACCTTGAACACGTACTCAAACCAACAAATAGGAATTTTGTAGGGGGTCTTTGGCCTTTGAGTGGGATACAAGCATCATGAGTAGGTTTTGTGCATTGGAAATGGAAATATGTGTCAAAGCATAAACATGGTTAGGGGATAAGTGATGACCTTAAGCCTTAATTTAACCTTCTCAAGATCAAGCATCATGAACAACACCTAGAAGAAATGGCACGAGCCCTCTCTAAGGTCCAATCTTTCACATTTGAGTTGAATATGGGTGCAATTATGAGTTCTTGGGCATCATGGATGGGTATTAGGCTCGTGACCATAGTTAGGGGAGAGAAATAAGAGCCTATGGCCCTAAATGTTTCATCTAATGCTCAAACATTATGGATGAGTCCTCAAACCACCACATTAGATCTATGTTGGCTATCAATTGCTCCAAGGGTGTTGTGGGTGCCATGATTAGCTTAGTTGTGCACTACAAATGAGTTTAGAGGTTGAACCACAGTCATGATACAAAAATAATGACCTTGTGCCCCAAATGATGCTTCTTAGTCTTAATCACCATAAAAAACACCTAAAATCCAAAAAACTTTGCATCTCTTATGAATCTTTTGACTATGAGTGGTTTACCAAGGGACATTGTGATGATTTCAGTAACACCAATGGGTATTTTCATATTGACAATGGTAAGGTAACTATAAGAATGGAATTGGGAATTTAACAAAGGTTCTTAGGTGGATCAAGTGCCGTGAAAGATACATTGAAACACCACATGAGACCTTCTATGGAAATTTTGGCTTCTAAGTGGGATATGGTTTCCATTAATTGGTTTTGGGCATTAGTGATGAGTGTAGGGGCCTAGATCATGTTCATAAAGGAAAAAAAAGGTGTTACACAGGAAAATGAACCTTCTAGGCCTCAAGCGTTGTGAATAAGGCCTCCAACCATGACACATTCCCTCTCTATGGGGTCTTTGACCCAAGTGGTATTCTAGGTGCAATTAGGATGCTTTTCATAAAGGGGATGCGCCTAAGGGCCTTGACTATGCCTAAGAGAGGAAAATAGGTCATAGTGCTAAATATTTCCTTTTGAAACATAGGTCATAATGTTAAAGACAAGGGAAAATTTTCAAACTTATGAATTTATGTGATAAATACACTTGAGCTTCCTATAAATTCAAAAACAAAAATAGTTGGATTGCCTCTTTTCCTCTACATGTTGGATTACTTGGTTGTTTTGGTTTTAACTTCAGATGGACAAACCTATTGTTTTGAGCTGCATAAACAAAAACACATCCAAATTTCCAACTCCCTATCCTTATCTTCATTTTCAACTAAAGTTTTAAATATGATGATGAAATTACTCTCTCTCTCTCTCTCTCTCTCTCTATATATATATATATAATTTTAAGAAAAAATATTATTTTCTATCTTTTATTGATTTTTATTTATACATATATCATAATTCTAAAATACATCTAGATCTTTTATTTTTAGGATAACTTTTTATTGTTTTTCCCATTTGGAAAAATAATTTTATGGTACATAAGTATACATAGTAAAAAAAACAAAAATGATTGATTATTAATTTCACCAACTTTATTAATTTAAAAAATATATATACAAATTTAACATTAAAAAATGAAATCTCATTATTTAGATAGTAAAGTCATGTTTTAATGTGGACACATGCATTATATTTTATAGAAAAAGTAACATATCACTGTTATAAGAACATACAATTTTTTGAATTATAACAATTTTCCATAAATAAAAGTTATATATTCTAGAAAAAGTAACATATCACTATTATAAGAACATACATTTTTTGAATTATAACAATTTTCCATAAATAAAAATTATATATTCTAGAAGCTCATTCACTTTCTTCATATAAATTATAAGTGTACCTTTAAAAATTTCTCATATTCAATAAATTGTTATTTTTATGAATTTCCATTACAATTAATGTATCATAAAAATAAAATATTAATTTACAAAAATCCTTATATAATGAAGTTCTTAGTATTAAAATTATTCCAAAATTTAAAACAAAATACATATTTTTTATAAATAAAATATATACTTTCAATATTCAACTTATTCAACTTTTTGTATTTTTTCTGTATCTAATCATATTAGAATTATATTTAAATGCTACTATACTTTAAATTCATATTCTCTCAAACTTTTTATCATACAATTTACTTTAATGTTTTTCATACATGAAATTTCAACCCTTCAATCCTCGTATAAAGAAAAAATAAAAAGCTCAAAGTTTAATTGATCTTTTGAAACTTCCAAATCTTAATATTCTAATTTTTTTTTACCTAACACAGTATTTAAGAAAAATTATAATTTAATATGAAATAATATTTAATATATATATATATATATATATATATATATATATATATATATATATATATATATATATATATATATATATATATATT